>JAMYXO010007371.1:0-12207 GCA_033310375.1 Conus canariensis
GGGGGGGGGTTTGGGAAGGGGGTGCCCGTTTTCAGGGGTTGTCATTTGCCCGGGAAAGGGGAAGTGCTTTTGGGAGGGGGGGGGAGGGATTGGGGGGGGGGGGGGGGGAGGGTTGTCTGGGGACGAATGTTGGATGTGGACAGTTGATTACACTGACCTTTTGGGATAAACCCCCATTCATTTTGTTTCCAAAGGGTGCGTGTGTGTTTTGTGTTTGTGTTTTTGTGTGGTGTGTGTGGTGTGTGCGTGCGTGGTGTGTGTGGGGGTGTGTGTGTGTGTGTGTGTTTGTGGTGGGGTGTGTGTGGCGCGCGCGCGCGTGTGCGGCGTGCCGAGCCCCCCCTTATTCGGGCCTTTCGGGCCCTTTTCCTGGGATGGTGTTTGGGGAGGCGTTGATCTGCAATATGGGGGAATGTTATGCTTTTTTTTTTTTACATTAATTTTCCAGTCCTGTTTTCTAGTTTTTGGCTTTTTTTTTCTTTCTCTTTTTCTTCTTCTTCTTCTTTCTTCTTCTTTTTCCCTAATTTTTCTTTTCCCCCCTTCCTTTCTATCTCTTTTTTTTTCTTCTCTCCCTCCTCCCCCCCCTCTTCTCCCCCCCCCCCCCCAAAACCCCCCCCCCCTTTCTTCCCCAACTCCCGTTGGGATGCGAGAGGTTTTCCCCGGCGGGACTTCACTCCCATTTTTTCGATTTTTTCTTTTTTTTGAAATTTTCATCTTACCTGCCCACTCCTTTTCGCCTAAAACTCTCTCTCTCTCTCTCTCTCTCTCTCTCGGCATTCGGGTTTTCTGTAAAATTCCTCTCTCTCTCTCTCTCCTCTCTTCTCTCTCTCTCTCTCTCTCTCTCTTTTCGAAAACCCCACTCTCTCTCTCTCTCTCTCATTCTGTCTCTGTCTTTCCCTCTTTTCTCTCTCACACTCTCGCTCCCGCTCTCTCTCCCCTCCCCTCTCTTCTCTCTCTCTTCTCTCTCTCCTTCTCTGTCCCATTCTGTCCCCGCCCATTCTCTCTCTCTCTCCTCTCCCTTTCTCTCTCTCTCCTGCCCATTCTTCGGGCATTCTCTCCCACTCCCCTCTCTCTTCTCTTAAATCCTTTTCCTCTCGTCTCTCCTCTCTCTCTCTCCCCTCTCTCTTCTCACAAAAGTTTATCAACTTCCAAAATAAAAAAAACCCCTTTCCCCTCGACCTGCATTCACGCAAGCTCTTTTTCCAGTCCCCATATTCAACCCTAAATAGACATGGATCACTCTGGGGCTGTGCTAGCGTTTAAAACCCCCCAAACCATTGCCTTTAAACCTACACAAGCGAGCAACTCAAAATTTTCCTCCTAAAAAGCAGTGTTTTTTTCTTCTGGAATCCCGGGCTATAAAAAATTCAAATTCTCCCATTTAAATCCCAGATTAAATACAACAAAGGGGGTCATAATCACAAATTTTTGGGGCTGGAAGGCACCCTCAACATTATTCACAAGATTTTTCAATTTAAAACCCCAAAAGGGCTCTACCCCAAAAAATTCATGTCCCCCGTTCCAAAAATTGACTTATTTTAAATCCAGTTTAAAAAATTCAGGTTCCTGTCAATGGAACCGCTCCCTGAAAACAACCAAACAACACCAAAAGCATACACCTTCAAACACCATTACTTCACCACTTAGGCAATACTTGCATACTCCCCCCCCTAAATCCACCACCAACCACCACCACCCTCTTCCTTATTTGAATCTGACTATTTTAGAAAGTGTTTTTGTACTTGAAATGCCATTTTTTATTTTGTTTAGTAAGATGTCTTAATTATACTGTGTTGTGTGTTTGTTGTGTGTGGTTGTGTGGTGTGTGTGTGTGGTGTGTGTGTGTGTGTGTGTGTGTGTGTGTTTCCCTACTCCTCCTCCCCTCTTTTCATTTGTCGATTCTTAGTCCCCCCCTCTCCCTCCCCCTCATTTTCCTCTCCTTTTCTCCTCTCTCTTCTCCCCTCTCTCTTCTCTCACTTTTTCTGCTGGAATGATTTGATTTATTATCTATAAAATATCCCCCCCCCCCCTCCCCGTGGCGACTGGGCTATCATTGTGCATCCCCCCCCCCCCCCTCCTTTTGTTTTTATTTTCTTTTTTCCCCCCCCCCCCCCCCCCTTCCCCGGTGCTTCAAAATCGATTGTCTTGTACCTTTGGCATTTTTTGATTGTCAATTGTTCAAACACGCCTTTTATCGCACCCCCCTTCTCGCCTCTTTCTCTCCCCCCCCCCCCCCCTTTCCTCTTCCCCCCCCCCCCCTTTCATTCTCTTACACACATAGGAACAGAGAGAGAGAGGAGGGGGGGGGGGGGGGGAGGGAGGGAGGAAGGGAGGGGAAAAGAATCACACAAATCTAAAATCAGCCAAAAATTTGAAGCGAAAACCATTGCGGTAGTACAACGTAAACACGCCCATGTACACACCTGATCCCTCGATGACGCCGGGACTTTCCCACCTCCCCCCCAACACGCTGCCTTTTCATCAGTAATTCGCGCACTCTCTCCTTTCTCTCTCTGTCCTCTTCTCTCTTCTCACAGGTGTACAGAGAGGAGAGATCGGGGAGGGGGGGAGGGAGAGAGGGTGGTGTTATTGTCCCCCGTTTTTTTGTCTGTTTGCTTCTGATTGACTTTCCAAACCGACGGGGCCTATTGCTGCATGGGCAGCGGGGGTGGTCGTTTTTAAAATTTTCCCGACCAGGAGTGCGTGGTTTTGGGGGAGGGGGGGGGGGGGGTGGGGTGGGGGGTGAGCGTGCCCCGCACACTGACTTTGAGTGTGGGCGATTCATTATCACGGGGGGGTTCGTGAGAGTGGAGGGCCTGACCCTTCTTGGGCGATAAATGTCTCATTTCAGAGGGGGGAACGGTTGTGTGGTGTGTGGTGTTGGGTGTGTGTGGTGGTCTGCAGTTCTTTTGTTTATAAGCAGGATTGCTTGCTTTTCGATTTGGGTTTTTAGTTTCTTTGTTGTTATTATTGATTATTATTTTGTTATTAATTTTAAAACATATTATTATTATTTTGAATGGCCTTTTAGTTCCTTAATTTGAGTATTGATTTTGTGTGTGCCGTGCGGCGGCCCTGTGTTTTGTGGTGTTTTGTGTGTGTGTTTGTGTGTGTGCGCGCGCGCGGCGCGCGCGCGTGGTACGGCCATGTGTGGTGTGCGGGTGGGTGTGTGTGGTGTGTTTTGTGTGTGTGTGTGTGTGTGTGTGGGGTGTTGAATTTATTTAATTATCAAAAACTACTCGGATTTTTTTAAGCAAAAAATCTTTGCTCGGTTGCGGAATGGTCGGCAGATTTTTCTTTAAGCCCCCTCGTCTCTCTGTCTCTGCTGTCTGTTTCTCTCTCTGTCTTGTTGTCTGCTCTTCGCTGTCCCCCCCTCTCACTTCCTCTCCTCTTTCTTCTCTCTTCCTCCCTCCTCTCTCTCCCTTTGCCTTTTCCCAGGTCCATGCACAAGCTGCAAATTCCGAGTTTTTTTCTCCCCTCCTGGGCCCGTGTTCCCAGCATCGTTCTTTCATTTATATGGAAATTGGATGGGGGGGGGGGGGGGGGGGGGGGGGGGGGGGGGGGGGGGGGGGGGGGGGGGGGGGGGGGGGGGGGGGGGGGGGGGGAAGAGAAGGGGGAAGAAAAAAAAAAAAAAGGAGAAGAGATAAAGAGAGAAGGGTGTGGTGGGGTTTGTGGGGTGTGTGTGTGTGTGTGGGGTGTGTGTGTGTGTGTGACAGAAAGGCCGACCAAATATAGACCAACACATGAGAAGCAGAGAAGAGAGAAATGTGGTGTGTGTGTGTGTGTGTGTGTGTTGTGTTGTGTGTGTGTTGTGTGTGTGGGTGACAGACAGGCAGACAAAAATAGACCAAAAACATAGAAAGCAGGAAAGAGTGAACAGGTTGTGTGGTGTGTGTGTGTGGTGTGTGTTGGGGGTGGTGGAGAGAGAGAGAGAGGAGAGAGGAGACAGACGAAAGACAGAAAAGCAAAGACCAAAACAGGGGGAACGAGAAAGAGAAGACAAATTTTGGGGTTTTTGGTGGTGGTTGGGTGTGTGTGTTTGTGGTTTTGTGTCAGTGGGAAAAGAGAGAGGAGAGAAGACAACAACAACAGACCGAAAAAGAGAAAACAAGAAAGAGACAGAGAGGGGCAAGAGTGATCGCTGGTGAAACACCCCTTTTTCTCCGCAGACCTAGCCCTTCCCCGCGATCAGGTGTGACCTGTTCCCCCAGAACGTTTGACATGGACAGGGTCGACGCACCTCCCCCCACCTGGAATGGGGCGTTTTTCCCCCCCCCCCCCCCCCCACGCCCACCCCCAAACCCACTCCCCAACCCCCTCCCTCCCCCTGCCACAAAAACATGGAATGAAGTGTTGGGGGAAGTTCCACCGTTTGCGTAGGATAAAGCGACTTTTTCACGTTTTTAAACGTTTCCCCTGACACGTTTCCACACGTTTGCAGTAGGGTAATGCGACTTTTATCACTTTTTTTTAAATGTATTCCTCTGACACTCCATTTCGTTTATAGGGGTAAAGCGATTTTTTTACGTTTTTAAATGTATTTCCCCATGACACGTTCCCCTACATTTGCCCGTAGGGGGGGTAAGCGACTTTTATCACGTTTTAAAAATTTTTACCAACACTTTTCCCCACGTTTGTATAGATAATGCGACTTTTACATTTTTTAATGTTTCCCTCATGACACGTTCCCTTCGTTTTGCAGAGGATAAGCGACTTTTATCACGTTTTTTAAGTGTATTCCTCATGCATTCCCTTACGTTTGCATGGATAATGCGACTTTTTACTTTTTTTAAGTTATCCCCAGACACGTCCACTTTAAAATTTTCAGTAGGGGTAATCGACTTTTATCACGTTTTTTTAAGTTATTCCCCCATGAGAAGAGTTAAAGGAACCGTCTTGAAAAAATAAAAATTACCCCCTTCTGTCTGTTTTCGTCTGTCTTGTCTTCCTCTTCCCCTTCTCTCTCTCTCCTTCCTCCTCTCCTCTCTCTCTCTCTCTCTTAGTGTTAGTGTGTGTTTGTATTGTGTGTGTGGTGTGTGTGTTGTGTGTGGGGAGAAAGGAGGAGAGAGAGACAGCAACAGACAGACAACAAAAAGACGACAGACACACAAACAACAGAAGAGAGGAGAAAAGAAGAGAAGAGAAGATTTTGACAAATTGGTTAGTAACCCAAATGGAAATGATTGTCGGGATGTGTGTGACCGTGTACAGTCCCCTTCTACTGCCGGCCGCCACCTTGTGGGAAAATGTGTTCGACACTTTGGCATGTGGGGGTACACTAAGCCTTGGGAGATGTCAGGCACTGAGGTACACTAAATTTTGGGGGGGTGTCAGACACTTTTGTGCATGTGGAGGGATATTAAACTATGGAAAGTGCAGGCACTTAAGTGCATGTGGAGGGTTTTTAATCTAAGTAATTTTAAAGAAGTCCAGACCAGGAGTCCCCGTCAGGGTGTCTTGTGCCGTCGCTATCGTAACATTTTGCGATGTTTATTTTTGCACCCCCCCTTTCCCACCCCCCATTGGTGAATGCCTTATGAAACTGAAAAAATTTAATCATTTGGGGTTTTGTCTGTCTGTCTGTCTGTCTGCTCCCTCGCTCGCTCTCCCCCGCCCCTCTCTCTCTCATCTCTCCTCCTCTCTTCCCCCCCTCTCTCCTCTGGTTTAAAAAAAGATTTTATTTGTTCGAAAACTTTTGCCAATATTCATCAAAACATGGAGTACAAAAAGCATAGGCCCCTTTTAAACCGTACTCTTTCAAAGAAAAAGTACATTGGGGGTGGTGGTCAGGAATTTTCAAATGGAATTTGGAAAGGGGGAAAATCAAAGACACAAACAAAACAAAAAAACAAAAAAGACAAGCAACAAACGAAAGTCGTTTAAAACACAAGAATACACTCAAAAAAAACACCAATAATAAAATAACCCCTCCACCTCGAACCCCGCCATCCATTTCAATCAAAAGTGTTCAAACCGGTAAAGACCGGAAGGTAAAGAGGGAAAACCCAATAAGTTTAGTTAATGCAAACCTATTAGATAGCTTAAAAAAATTTCCCAACCCTAGTAATATCTCTGTATTTGCGCCCCAACCAAGTCAAGGGTTTCCCGTCATAAGTTAATATCGCGTTTTTTCTGGTCGTGTAGAGTTTCTATTGTCAAGCCGGGGCCTTTTGATGGAGTGGACAATTAATCAAGAATGGGCTGAAATCTTCAATCCCGTGCCACGTCACATAAGGGTTGTTTTAAATGCGTTTGAAAAGATCGGGGTTTAAGCACTTTTTTCCCAAATTAAAACTTACACAAAGATTTTTTTGACGCCTATCAAAAAGTAGTAACACTAGGCACGAACAATGGGTTACTGCTGAGGAAACCTTGAAAAACTAAGAAAATTAGATATTTTTAATATTGTCAGGGGGGGTCTTTCCCAAAAGCAGTAGATGAAGGAAAAAAGGGAAGATTTGTACATATCTATCTACCTTTGGCATTGCCCCCAAAAGGGGGGCGCCTGAGGTGATAAGGGGTTTTCAGAGGGGTATAAGATGGGGGAAATCGATTTAAACAGATAAATCGGAAAAAATACGTTTACAATTTTTGTAGTACAGAAAAATTTTATGAGTCGTCGTCTCTTTTAATGATGTAAAACCGGGTTCCTTTTATAATTTTTGGTGCTATCCCCCGGACTGAGCCGACTATATTCTAATCGCATCCAAGCACATTTTTAAATTTCAGCTTGTTTTTTTGTACAATTACCCACACGCTCCCAAAAATCGAAATGGGGGAAAATAAAGATTTTACATTATTTTCGAGTGATTTCCCCACTAAACGGTATTTAAGGGGACAGGCAAAAAAACGACATTTTGACAACATGGATTTGATGTTCGATCCCATTTTACAAATTATTTGAATGATAACTCCTAGTGTTTGTGGAATTCATATCATGTAATGTCACGTTATAAACCTCAGAGGTTCAATTTTGTGGCACCGCATGGTTTAGAAATTGTCATTAATTTAGTTTTAGAACGGGGTAAATTTTATTTTCCATTTGAGAGCCCAAGTATTGATTTTTTCAAGATCTGAGTTTAAGATTTCTGTTCTAAGACGAGTATTTTCAAGACCTAAATATATACTGGTATCATCAGCAAATAGCTTTACCACAGATTCAATATCATGAACAATATCATTTAATATAAATAAGGAATAACATTGGTCCAAGAATAAAACCCTTTGGGGGGACGCCTGCCGATATCGGGAGATACGGTGATTTACTTCCCTTTAAACTACTGCCTGTGTACGATTTGTCAAATAGTCAGCAACCAATCAAGCAACTGTCCTCTAACACCCAAGGCAGAAAGTTTATATAGCAATCCACGGTGCCATAACCTTATCAAAGGCCTTAGATAACGTCGAAAAAAATCACCTGTGCAGTAGTTCTTGAGTCTAGAAATTTGCAAAAATCATCAATATACACAAAAGTTGAAAAACAGTTGAGTCTCTTGGAATGAACCCCGACGGGGCATCTGATAAAAGATTATTGCCTAAAAGGTGTTTAAACACATGTTGCTGAACACATTTTTCTAAGATTTTACCGATACAGCTCAAAAATTTAAATAGGACGGTAGTTTTCGCATTTATGTTTATCCCTTTTTTAAATATGGGGGTTACATGAGCCCATTTCCATATTAAAGGAAATTTCCCTTCTGTTAATGAGCGATTTAAAAAGGTATGCTAATGGTTCACAAATGAAAGTCCGCAGCAGCAAATTAAAATTCTATTGTGTACCAGGTCTGGTCCGACAGCTTTTTTTATTATCAAGACCTTTCAGTATTTCTAGAACAACGTCTTTGGTAATAACTAAAATGACTAATCAAACCGCAATATTCATTTATCCTAGTAAATCTTCATCATCGTCATCGACCGAACATTGCGCGGCAAAGTAATTATTAAGGGCAGTAGCCTTATCTTTTGGAGTGTAATAAATCACATCGTTATCTTCAATGGGAGGGATTTCGTCCTGAGGCTGCCTTGTTACGAATGAAAGTTTTAACTAGTTTCCACCAGTCCTTGGTTCCAAAGCAATTCGGAGAGGAGATTCTGTTGTCTAATTCTAATACATATTCCCGCCTTCCTCAGTCTAATTATATGTGTAAGCTCATTTCGAGTACGACGAAAGAAAGCCAAGCCCAGTCAGAATTTAATGATTTAGCCAATTTAAGGATACTATTTTTTTTTGATTATTTTTTAATTTCAGTCGTAATCCCATGGCGCATCGCGGTCATCTATTGTAACCTCTTTGACTGGCATACATAGTTTTGCAACATACACAAGCGACAGAAAACTTCTCGGCAGCATCATCAATAGATTCCAAGGTTAAAATGGAATCCCAGTCAGTATTAGATAATTCAGCAGTTAGTCTCTGAGCATTTAGTTTAGCATAATTAAACACTGTACGTTTGTAGGAGGTGTTAAATCTGGGGTGGTTTTTCAAGACAACATACGGGCACAATGAATCGCTACAGACTGGTGACAGTACGTCTGAACCTTGAATGAGGTCTGGACATGGCGTAAAGTATTAAATCAATTATGGTGGACAAGTTTTCAGTAATACATTTGATTTATTAACAAATCTGAAATAAATTATTCGTTGACATAATATTTTGAAGATCCCGGTGGTGGTTGAACTGTACAATCTGCGTTGAAATCACCAAGATAAATGAATTTGTTAGGAGTATTTCCACTAACTGTATTGCTGATCAATTAAGTTTCCCCGTAAGCTACATTAGCAGAGGGTGGTCTGTAGAATGTTCCTATCAGCAGTGTGTTTTGTCCTAGTTTTGTCTCAATCCACACAGCCTCCAGAAATGGCACACTCCAGGTCGGGTCTAGGTTTGCAAACTAAATGATCTTTTACGTACACAGCAACACCTCCATGTGGATCGCCTACTCTGTCCCCTCCTGACTGGAGGTTGGAAACCGGGAAATAGTATGTCGTCATTAGAAATATTGTCTGAAAGCCATGTTTCAGACATGGTTACCACATCAAAACAACTTACTTCACACTGAATTAGAGGAATTTTTTTGTTTTAAGCTATGTACTTTCAATGGATGAGGGAAGTCCTTTGAAATATCATCATCGGACCGGGTTTGGGTGGACATCCCCTCCCAGTTGTAGCAACATCTTATTGCAAACCCCGACAAAAAAATAAAAAAGGGGTCAGCTCCCCCAACTTTGGGGAAAGCGTGTTCACATCATGAATTGAAAGGGGGATGGATGAAAAAGATGAGAGCTTAACGGCATCGTATTGACGAGGGGTCCGTTCAACATTATAAAAGGAAAAGTGAGGGGGTCAGTGCTGAGACCATATATATCAAGAGAAGAAAACGGACCACGTCATCAGTGAAAAAGGACAACTTAACATAGAAAAAAAAATTTTAAGGGCCCTGCAAGAAATTCCGACTCTGGCTCTAAAACTGATTGGGCAGAAAGTCATGCACTGCACGGGAAAAAATTAAAAAGAACAGAGAACAAGCCGGAACATTTTTTCCTGGCAAAATGGCATGGGTTTTGGCTCAAACACCCGAGCATTTATAAACAATTATCCCCCAAACAAAATGACAAAAGGTACAAAAAATGATAAAAACTACGATCCAAGTCCCTGGCCCTGAGGGCCCGGGGGAAAATAAAAGTATTCGACAGAAAAACTATTTGGGACGTTTTAAGGACAACCGTTAACTGATCAAAACGGAACAATGGACATACGAGTGTTTGAGGGGAAAAAAAAAAAATCCCCCCTATGTTTGTCTAGAAAAAGGTCTTCTTCTCTCCCTCCCTTCTCTTCTCTCTCTCTCTCTCTCCCTTCTCTGTCCTCCCCCCAACCCCCCTTTGGTACGCGCACTTTCTCCCGTCTCTCTCTCCCGTGTCTTCCTCTCTTCTCTCTCTCTCTCTCTCTCCTGTCCTCTCTCTCTCTCTCTCTCTCTCTCCCCCCCTCTCTCTCTTCTCTCCAAGAAACACATGCGCCACGCCACAGGCAACACACGCACGCAAATACCACTGTGTGTTTGTCTTTTGGGGTTTGGTTGTGTGTTGTGAGAGAGAGAGAGAGAGAGAGGGAGGGGAGGAGGGGGGGAGAGATAGATAATAAAACCCTCAGGCTCTGTGTTCTGACCCGCACGGCACAACCCCAGACCCCGGAAATGGAGAAACCCACAGATACTGATGATGAGAGCCCTTTATCATCATCACGTCTCCACCCCCTCCCCTTCTTCACCTTCCCCCCCTGTGGGACTCAGCGCAGGACTATGAAGGGGGGGGGGGGGGCAGGGGGCGGGAGGATTTGGAGGAGGTATTATGGGTTTGGAGTACGGCCTTTGATGTGTGAGATGGTCAGTCGATGGTCAGCCGGCCACCGCACGCTGAACACCCCGGTGGGGGGGGAAGGAGTGAAGGGGGTGGTGGGTGTGGAGGGATAGGTGCTTTAGGCGTGGGATGATGACTTGGCAGGGGGGGGAAGGGGGGGGGGGGGGCGAGGAAGATGGAAAGAAAGTTTGAAAAAGCAGCAATTCGAAAAAAAATGGGATGACAGGGGACAGAAAAGCGTCCCGTATGGAGAAAGAGAAATTGCACAGTGGGGGTATCATGATCAAAAACGGGGGGGAAGGGGGGTGGAGGGGGGGGGGGGGGGGACAAAACATATTGACGCTTTATGGATTACAGGGTACCCGCAAAGACACGATACTGGTCAAGGCTCCAAAACACAGTTAACGTCTTTAGATTCTAAGACCCCCAGAATTTTCATGACCTGAAGATCCAGGGCTACCAGAACAACTTTTACTGCAGAGATTCCAGGACTCCAGAACATACAGACACTGAGAGATGTAAACACTTTCAGAACATACAGACACTGGAGATTCAAGGGGCTACCAGAACATACAGATACTGCAGAGATTTAGACACTTTCAGAACATACATGACACTGTAGAGATTTCCCGGACTACCAGAAAAAATGATACTGCAGAGATGTAAACACTTTCAGAACAAAAGACACTGTTGGGTTCCAGGACTACCCCGAACATACATGATACTGCAGAGATTCAAGGGTACCCAAAAATACATATACTGCAAATTCAAACACTTTCAAAAATACTGACACGTAGAGATTCAAGGACTACCAGAAAATACATGACACTGAGAGATTCCCGGAACAAACATAAGACACTGCGAGATTCAAACACTTTCAGAACATCATGACACGCGAGATTCAAGGACTACCAAACATACATTAATGGAGAATTCAAGGGCTACCAAACAACTGCACTGTGGGGATTCAAGGACTACCGAACATACATGACACGTGGGATTCGGGACTACCAGGAATCATGCGTTTTTAAAAATGAGAAGCAGACGTTGAAAGAAAGGGGCTTGATTGACTGCATGCTGCGAGAACAATTATGACACTGTGTACATGAAAGGATCCCCCGAACATGCCGGGCACGTGACGATGACGGATTGCCGATCATTTCGGGCACGTGAAGATACAGGGGTTGCCAGAATTTTACGGGCACGTGACGATACAGGGTTGCCATCATACCGGCACTGACAGATGAAGGGTTGCCCGAACAATCGGGGACGTGGCAGTAAGGATCCCCGAACATACCCGGGCACGTGACAGATGAAAAGGTTGCCAGATAACCCGGGGACGTGACAGATACAGGATTGCCAGAACATACCGGGGACGTACAGATGACAGGATTGCCAGAACATCCGGGCGTGACAGATGAAAGGATTGCCAATCTACCGGGCACGTGAAGATGACAGGGTTGCCAGAACATAGGGGACGTGACAGAGAAAGGATTGCAGATATACGGGCAGGCCAGATTACAGGATTGCCAAACAACCGGCAGTGACAGATGAAAGGATCCCCGAACATACCGTGCACGTGACAATGACAAGATTGCCAGATCATACCGGGGGAGTGACAGATACGGTTGCCAAACAACCGGCACGTGACAGATGAAAGGATCCCAGAAAACCGGGCACGTGACAGATGACAGGTTGCCCAACATACCGGGCACGGACAGATGACAGGATTGCCCGAACATACCCGGGGACGTGCAGATGAAGGATCCCCGAACTACCGGGCACGTACAGATGACAGGGATCCCGATCGTAATTTTGGGGACTGACAGATGACGGGTTGCCAGAACAACCCGGGA
>JAMYXO010007372.1:0-12206 GCA_033310375.1 Conus canariensis
CCTTTCACAACAACCCACGCATAACTACTACCACCTCTTTCATCACCCAGTGAAATCATTTATTTTATTCACCTAAACTTTTTTTTTTAATTACAGTTTCTTTTATCCTATTCATCTACTTATTTTTCCCTTATATATATATATATATTATATATATATATATATATATATATATAATTACTATTATTATTATTATTATCAATCCACCATTACCACAACCGTCACAAATATATCACACCACCCCACTAAACTAGACAAACAACCCTATCGTATCACCCCCCTCCCCTCCTTTTCCTCTCCCATAATCCCCTCTGTCACTTCCGCCTGGCGGCTGTTCTCCCGACCACATGGACCACAGATGAGTCATTTTTCGTTCTTTGTTTGTACTGTCCTAAATGTTAAATGTGATCTATTTTTTTGCCTGAAGACGACCCAAGAGGTCGAAATGCATCGTGTCTTGTCATGTGCTTTGTTTTTCAATGTCATTGGCGGTAACTAACACCCTCTCTTTCTAAGTTTTGCTTCGTTCTCCGCGGTCAGTCACTCCATTTTGAAAACAGCATTTCAAGTTTCGAAGATTTTAGATATGGTGCTGTGTGGTCTACCTTTCTTTACGAGTACAGGACTGTCAAAGGTACATGGACTACCCAACGACCATTCCTCGTTGTTTCTTAGCAGGAGAGTTTCATGACGATTTTGATGAAGCACCTTTACCGGGTGATTAAGACTTTGCCGTTTGATCCAGGTTGTAGTCAGAGCTTAGAGCTTTGAGAGTAGAGGGAAGCCTCTTCCTTTTCTTGCTTTGCCTAAGGAGTTTCTCGTTTCTTCTCTCTCGGATGGTAGGCCAACCTTTTTTCTCCATTGCCTCTACACAAGTAGTTTTTATACTGCCTGTACTGACCCAGAGGTGCCATTTTGTGCTTTGTGTGGATAGTTTGTGTTGCTTATAGCTCCTGTAGACCAAGAGGTGGGGGTAATCTATGTGGGGTCTGTTAGACCCAGTGTAAACTTTAGTCAGGTTCTTCACGTTGGTAATCCATGTGGTTCCTGCCAAGTGTCCTGTCCAGCATCACCCTGAGGTTCTTGTTTCTGAGATCAAAATCACTTGTCGCCTGCAATTGGTAGTCGATGTCTTGCTTTGGACCAGACTGATCGATCATTAGCATGTAGTGCACTACAGTGTGGTTTGACAGCTGGTCATCAATATCGTCAAAGAACACCACGAAGAGTGTCAGCGAAGTTACCCCACCTTTTGGTATGCCCTCCCTCATCTTCACTAGTCTGTTCCTCTGACCATCATGTTTTCTGGGGGCTGACATTTGGAACAGGTCTCTGTGCATCCAGTGGCACATCGCTGTCACTCCTTTCTTTCTGAGGAGCTTCAGGGGGGTGGCTTCCATTTACACTATGTAGAAAGACTGTTTCAAGTCGATGAAGGCTGTGATGGCTTCCTTTATTAATCTATTGGGGGCCATTTTCACTGTCCAGAGCTAGAAAGTCTGTCTGGTCTTTTGTGGCTCTGTTCTTGTTAAAGCCTGACTGTGTGCAGCTCTTGAGGCCGTTCTTCTCCAAGTGACATTGAAGGCGCCTGTTGACCATTCACGTCATGGACTTCATAAGAGAGTTTATGAGACTAAAAGGGACGATTGCCTTTTATAAGCCTGTCCTTCACAATAAGTGTTGCAATCGTCTCCGTCCAACAACCTGTAGAGTCACCAACGTTCAGTGTATGTTCAGTAACTTCTGCTTGGTGTTCTTGCTAAAATATCTAATAATTTCATTTGTGGTATCTTCTTTTTCCTAAAGCTTTCTTTTGGCTTTTTAGCTGTCTGATCACATCCTACAGCTGGATAGTAAAGCTTTTAGTCATCACAACGGATGGCGATTGTTTTTGAGGTCCCGTTTTGTTTTTCTTTTGACTACAGACTGTGCATGGTTACCATTGGATAGCCAGGTGCTCTGAGGTCCCGTTTTGTTTTTCTTTTGACTACAGACTGTGCATGGTTACCATTGGACAGCCAGGTGCTCTGAGGTCCCGTTTTGTTTTTCTTTTGACTACAGACTGTGCATGGTTACCATTGGACAGCCAGGTGCTCTGAGGTCCCGTTTTGTTTTTCTTTTGACTACAGACTGTGCATGGTTACCATTGGACAGTCAGGTGCTCTGCGTTTTCCACGCTCTGGATACACACGTTGATTTGCGGTTCAGCTTGTGAACAGGTGCAAGTCTTTTGTCTATCATCCAGTGTTCAAGATGTGTTCCCTCTTGTCCAGGTCTGGATTACCCCAGCAGGGTGAATGTCGGTAGTAGTTGCAAAGTATTGCTAGGTTCTTGTTTGCTAGTGTTTTATTTACAGATAGTCGTCAGGTGGACAGTAGTAACTCTCCTCCATCTTTGCTGGCGGGGCATCAATACTTGATGATACTCTAGTTTTTTAAAATGCTTCTAGGCCTGAAAAGTCAAGTTGCTGTCTGGCCTAAGCACAACGTGATAAGGAGTTGATGCCCCTGGTAGGGCTTCCCATGTCGGTTAGGCTAAGGGTGAGGATCCTGACTAATAGTAACCCGCCTTTCTCCTTTTCCTTGTTTTCTGCCTTTCTTATTTGGCTCTTTTCTATCTTCGTCTCCCCTTCAAGTCTTCTTTTCCACACTCTTTTTCTCTCTGTGGTCTTCTTAAGATCCGCCGTGTTTGCCGTGCGGTGCGACCTGTGATGGAGGGGGATGAGATCCTGGTGATTGAGAGGGCCAGCACCCTCAAACATCACTTTGGCTCGGACCTCTCCTAGACAGGAGGTACACTCTGGCCTGGGTGTGTCAATCGGCTTCCCCTTCATGGGGCTTGATCAAGACAGGCAGTTCTCCAGCTGGCCAAGATAACCCCTGCAGTGCTCGGCTCTCTGCTCCCGGGAGTTGAACATGATCAGGGGGGATAGGGTTAGTGGCGTTCTGTTTGTCATATATCTCTTCCTGAAGTCTGAAAGGGGTCAAGACAGTGACTTCTTGGCCCTGGCCCTTTAGTTGGACTCCATGGTGGGTGGGTAAGGGAGACACGCAATTTGATTACACTACACATGGCTTTTTTCTCAAATCATTCCCCCCAAAAAGAAGAGGAAGGCAGCAGCCCCTATGTCGAGGGATTTTGAATCAGACAG
This sequence comes from Conus canariensis, assembly GCA_033310375.1. Lineage (NCBI taxonomy): Eukaryota > Metazoa > Mollusca > Gastropoda > Neogastropoda > Conidae > Conus > Conus canariensis. The sequence goes on from JAMYXO010007372.1 coordinate 3,152, forward strand.
CAACTCGGATATGGAGATAAGAGAGAGGACAGGTTTCTGGGCTTCCTGGCTCGTGATGGAAGGAACAGAGCAGGAAAAGCCCATTTCAGCTTTGAGTCCTTTCACGATCCAGAAGGGCTTCCAAGGTCGAGCAGGTGACCCTCAGTCCATGAAAAGGCTATGGAACGGCTCATTCCTCGTCCAGTGCAGATCGAAGAAGCAATCAGAACAGCTGCTAAGGGCAACAAGGCTCGTGGACAGAGAAATCCGGGTGACTCCCCATAAGCAGTTGAATTCGTCCAAAGGAGGCATTCGGTGCCCGGATTTGAAAGGTGTCTCAGAAGTGGAGATCAAGACAGAACTTGCATCCCAAGGTGTGACGGAGGTGCATAGGGTGACAGTCCGTAAAGGTGCAGAAAGAGTGCCCACCAACACCCTCTTTCTGACATTCTGCAACCCTTTGTTACCTCTGGTCAATAAAGTAGGATACTTGAATGTCCGTGTCCAACTGTATGTCCCATCCCCGATGAGGTGTTTCAAATGCCAGAAGTTTAGACACGTCAGAGACCGCTGTTCTGGGTGGGAGGTGTGTGGTGTTTGTTGCAAGGCAACCTATGATGGGCCGTGCAAAGATCCGGCTCATTGTGCGACCTGCGGTGGCGACCACCCCTCCTCTTCACGCAACTGCCCTGTTTGGATCCAGGAGTCCACCATCCAAAGAGTAAAAACCGAAAAGAAAATCTCCTTCTTTGAAGCGCGCAAACAAGTTGTTGGTAGGCAGACGTCAACAGTGTCTTCAAATGCGTCGGCTGTGAAGAACGTTTCAACCCGTTCAGTCTGCTGCCAGATTGATGATTTTTTTTCAGCAAAACATTGCAAGATAGAATGTTAAACTCCGGTGGAAGCAAATGCACCACCTCCCAACCCAAAGTGGGTGCCCCTGGTGGAGGCAAAAAATCCGCCACCCCTCAGACTGCCCAGCAGTCTACACCATCTGCTGCTGGGCAGATTAAAAAGCCAGCCCTCACGCCTCGAACTTCTGTGTGCAGTGCCCGTGTGGGCAAGGGAGTTCAAGCTAGTGTGGAGATGGTGGAGATGAGAAAGAAACCTCCACCATATCCAGAATCCAGGCCTTCTTCACCTGTGGGCAAGTCTGCCAGCAGGTCTGAAGACCAAAACAGTCCGGTCCAACTTACTAATAAATTCGCTTCATTGGATGCAGACGATGACTCGGAGATGACCTGATTTCTTCCTATTCATCCTCTGCACCATGGACAGTAAACTAATCCATTGGAATATCCGTGACTTACATTCAAACTTTGAGGAGCTGCAGCTTCTGTGTCAAACATTAAAACCTTACGTCGTGGATCTTCAAGAAACTAAAATTCAAAGCCAGAAGACCTTCACTCTTTCTGGCTTTAATATTCTTTCCAAGCCTGCACAACCATCCACATTGGGACTAACGGGTGGTGTTGCCCTTCTTTTACATAAAACTTTGCTGTTTAGTCCTGTCGCTCTGACTACCCCCCTTCAGGCTGTAGCTGCGAGAGTCACTCTCCGCAAAACTGTTACAATTTGCTCACTCTATCTGCCACATTCTGTCCCGGTTTGTCGTCAGGACCTTGTCAGTCTGATTGGAGAACTTCCTCGACCTTTTTTGCTGTTTGGTGATTTCAATGGACGCAATCCTCTTTGGGGTAGTGTGAATTCGTCACCAGAGGTCTGCTTCTTGAAGATGTCCTTTCATACTTTGATTTGTGTTGTCTGAACGATGGAGCTCCAACTTATCTCCACCATTTCTCAGGTTCACTTTCGTGTTTAGATTTGTCGATTTGTGACCTCTCGCTGGTCCTGGACTATGAGTGGTCTGCCCATGACGATCTGCACGGAAGTGACCATTTCCCTGTTAATTTGTGTTGTCTGAACGATGGAGCTCCAACTTACCTCCACTCTTCCTCAGGTTCACTTTCGTGTTTAGATTTATCGATTTGTGATCTCTCGCTGGTCCTGGACTATGAGTTGTCTGTCCATGACGATCTGCACGGAAGTGATCATTTCCCTGTTCTTTAAGAACCCGTATTAACTGAAAACGCCTCTGTCTCACAATATCTTAATTATAAGAAGGCTAAATGGAATCTTTTTGCAGCCAATATTTCAAAGGGACTCCAGAAAATTGACATTCTTCAGAGTCCAGACCCTGCAGAATCTCTAACCAATACTATAATAAACAGTGCTAAAACCTGTATTCCAATGTCTTCCAACAAACTCCAACTGCCCAAAACACCTTGGTTTAATTCTGACTTTCAACAGATCTCAAAAGTACGCAAACGGACTCGGCGTCGGGTATACCAAAGACCTTCAGGTGCCAACGCTCGAGCCCATCAGAAACTCCGTGGCAAATCGAGATACACTTTCATAATCAGTAAACGTCAGTCTTGGAGAAACTTCTGCTCCGGGCTGATATCTAAAACTTCAAAGAAAAAAGTCTGGAACCTCCAGAGCAGGCAGGCTTCTGCCAACAATATTCCACTGAGGATCAAGTGACCTGCATAGTCCAGATGATCGAGGATGGCTTCCAGGACAAAGAGCATACACTGGCGGTGTAAATAGACATGGAAGAGGCGTACGACAAAGTCTGGAAGGATCGCCTCCAGAGAAAACTCCAGAAGAGTGGTATGACTGGCTGTATGTACCAATGGATCTCGCAGTACCTGAAAAATAGGAAGGCCCGAGTCCATGTCAACAGAGCATACAGTCGAAAGAAAACACTGAGAGAAGGAGTCTCTCATGGAGATGTCCTCAGCTCTACCCTATTCCTTGTCTTTATTAACGACATCGTCAAAGATATGCCACGCAAAGTCCAAGGAGCCATCTATGCAGACGATTTTGTCCTATGGTGCTCGGAAGAACACCTCACAACTACCAACTACAGGCGCTGAATGTTCTCGAAAGCTGGACAAAACAGTGGTTGGTGACAATTAATGCCAAGAAGACCACTTACACTGTTTTGAGCCTCTCGCCCAAAGAACAGAAGGCCAACCTGAGCATCAATGGACAAACTCTGCTTGCTGAAAATAACCCAGCGTACCTGGGAGTCACCTTCGACAAACGTCTGACGTGGAAGAAGCAAGCAGAGAAAGCAGAATCAAGAGCAAAAGCACGACTTGCCCTCATGAAGAAGCTGGCAGGAACAACATGGGGCGCAGACAACACGACTCTTAGGAGACTGTACACTGGTAGAGTCAGGCCAGTGCTGGAGTATGGCATGACTGCATGGGGCACTACGACCAAATCCAATTTTGAACGGGTCAGCAAGGTTCAGAATCAAGTTACCCGTATCATCACTTGGGGTCATGAAGTCTACGCCAATTCAGGAGGTTGAACCCATCACAGAGCTCAAGCCCCTTGAGGACCGCAGAGACGCCAAACTCCTGACCCAGGCTGCCAAGTTCAAGAGGCACAACGTTGTCTTCCTGACCGACGCCCTGTCCATTTTGTAGGCCCTTCAGTCCAACAGAGATCCAGAAATCAACGATCTGTCCTCCTTTCTCGCCTCCCTCTGCACAGGTCACACAGTCACCCTGCAGTGGATTCCCTCCCACTGCAACGTGCTCGGCAATGAAACTGCTGACTCCCTGGCAAAGGAGGGCACTACGAAAGAACAGATGGACAGATCTACCAGCTACCCTGAATCCAGGACCATCATTAAGGCCAAGCTACAGAACAAGTGGAAGCAGCAGCATCCACGCCACAACAGAGCAGACTCGTCGAGAGCAGGTAGTCATTTTCAGGCTCAGGACAGGCCAGAACAGCCTGAAACACCACCTATCCACTAAACTCCGCATCAGCAACACAGAGCAGTGCCCCTGCAGAACAGGCAGCCAGACAACAGAACATCTGCTGCAGTCCTGCCCGCTCCACCAAGCGCTGTGAGAGAAAACCTGGCACGACCCAATCACAGTGGCCCGGAAGCTCTACAGAGGACTGGAGGACCTGCGACGTACTGCCACCTTTGTCGAGGAGACTGTGGAATCCACCTGTAAAAATGATGAACGAGACAACAACATTTCTCTGATACAAGAGAAGAATCCTCTCCCACAAAAACGCTATTCCCTTTCAATTTTTTCTTTGTTTTTAAGGTCTTAACTTTGTCTTTGTAAAACGAGCATCGGGCAAATCTGGTTTGGAATTTAGTCTGTGAACCCGATCGAACTCAGTATCATGTGTCAAATCTAGCTCATCAGTTAGTAGGTCACGTATTGTATATTCACACTGCTCGTTAGATTCATTTTTATCTCTAGGGGTGCCCTAGAAAATGAGATTGTTTCGCTTTGATCTCCATTCCAAGTCATCAGTTTTTCTTTCTAATTGTTCAATTCTGGCAGTGAGATCCAAGTTCCCTTTCGCCAGAACAGAATTCTCTCCTCTCAAAGACCCCATCTCCTCCCTCAAATCTCTCACACAGCAATGCAGCAGGAGAGAGAGAGAGAGAGAGAGAGAGAGGAGAGAGAGAGAAGAGAGAGGGTAAGTAAATATAAGTGTACAGTATGTTCGTGTGTATGCACACATGTTTGAGTGAGTGTTCCTGTCCTTGGTATCTGTACGTGTTTCTGGATTTATTTTTGAAAGTTTTCGTGCACGGCTTAAGGAGTCTGTGCATTCAAAACCAGATATATCTTTCACCAATGCGTAAAATGTCAGCCCCAGAGTCACTCTCTCTGAACGAAGCCCCAGAGTCACTGTCTCTGAACAAAGCCCTGAAAGTCACTCACTCTGAACCCAGACTCACTATCCCTGAACATAGTCCCGGCGTCACTCTCCCTGAACATAGCCCTGAAAGTCACTCACTTTAAACACAGCCCCAGACACTCCTTCTTAGCACCAGACTCACTCTTTCTGAACACAGTCCCAGAGTTACTCTCCCTGTACATGGCCCCAGAGTCACTCACCCTGACATAGCCCCGCCATCAGTCTTCCTGAACATAGCCCCGAAAGTCACTCTCTGTGTTCACAGAGTCAGTCTTCCTGAACATAGCCCCGTAAGTCAGTCTCCCTGGACATAGCCCCGGAGTCGCTGTCCCTGAACATTGCCCTGAAAGTCACTCTCTCTGAACACAGCCCCAGAGTAGCCCTGTAAGACATTCTTTCTGAACACAGCCCAGGACTCACTCTCTTTGAACACAGCCCTGGAGTCACTCTCCCTGAACATAGCCCCAAAAGTCACTCTCCCTGAACACAGCCCCAGAGTCACTCTTCCTGAACATAGCCCCAAAAGTCACTCTCCCTGAACATAGCCCCAAAAGTCACTCTCTCTGAACATATCCCCTGAGTTACTGTCCCTGAACATAGCCCCGAAAGTCACTCACTCTGAACACAGCCCCAGACTCACGTTCCCTGAACACAGCCAGAGATTCATCTCCCTGAACAAAGCCCCTAAAGTCACTCACTCTGAACACAGCCCCGGACTCACGCTCCCTGAACACAGCCCCAGACTCACTTTCCCTGAACATAGCCTCGAAAGCCACTCTCCCTGAACATAGCCCCGAAAGTCACTCACTCTGAACACAACCCCAGACTCACTTCCCTGAACACATCCCCAGACTCACAGTCCCTGAACATAGCCCTGAAAGTCACTTTCCTGAACAAAGCCCTGTAAGTCACTTTCTCTGAACAAGCCCCGAAGTCACTCACTCTGAACACAGCCCCAGGCTCACGCTCCCTGAACACAGCCCAGACTCACTTTCCCTGAACATAGCCTGAAAGTCACTCTTCCTGAACATAGCCCCGAAAGTCACTCACTCTGAACACAGCCCCAGACTCACTCTCCCTGACCCCCCCCCCCCCCCCCCCCCCCCTCCCCCCCCCCCCCCCCGACTCACTGTCCCTGAACATAGCCCTGAAAGTCAATCTCCCTGAACAAAGCCCCGAAAGTCACTCACTCTGAACACAGCCCCAGACTCACTCTCCCTGAACCCCCCCCCCCCCCCCCCAACTCACTGTCCTGAACATAGCCCCGAAAGTCACTCTCCCTGAACAAAGCCCCGTTAGTCACTTTCTTTGAACATAGCCCCGGAGTCACTCTCCCTGAACAAAGCCCCGAAAGTCACTCACACTGAACACAGCCCCAGACTCACTATCCCTGAACATAGCCCCAGAGTCACTCTCCCTGAACAAAGTCTCGAAAGTCACTGTCCCTGAACATAGCCCCGAAAGTCACTCTCTCTGAACACAGCCCCAAACTCACTATCCCTGAACACAGCCCCGGAGTTACTCTCCTTGAACAATGCCCCGAAAGTCACTCACTCTGAACACAGCCCCAGACTTACTCACAAGTTCACATGTTGTTTGTTTAGTCCATGAAGGAAAATTATTTTGTGATGACACATTGCAATATCAAATCATAAAACACAATGGAATGAATGATAATGAAATGGGCGACATTACAATGATCTGAATAAAAGACAGATTTTCCTTTGCACCCCCTTCCCCACCCCTCACATTTACACACGTCGGAAAATGGTCCTGTTAAAATCCTACCGATTCTCTCAACATAGTTGAAAGTTTGATATTTAAATGAGTAGAATACAATAAAATAAAACCAAATTAATAAGCTTTAAACCAAACATCAACACTCACCACTTATTTACTTATCTACACAACACAACACATCTTTTATCCACACACACACACTCTCTATCTCACACACAACACACACACAACACACACACACACACACACACACACACACACACACCACGCCGACGCGCGCGCGCGCACGCGCGCACGCGCGCACACGCACACGCACGCGCACGCGCACACGCACACACACACCACACACACACACAAACACACAAACACACACACACACACACACACAACACACACACAACACACACACACACACACACAATCATACACACAATACACACACAGAAATTCATAAACTAAAATTTGTCAACATATCATGGTTATAAACATTATATGAACATAAGATCAAAGGACTAGATCTCCATAATATACCCCACAACAGCACAACCACATTGAATATGTATGTAACCATTGGTTGGTACTAATTATGCCTGTGTGTGGGCATGTGCACCCATGTCTGATTGTGTGAGTGTGTGGGTGTGTGAGAGCATGTTTGTGCATGCGCGCGTGCGAGTGTGCCTCTGTGTGTGTGTACACATGCATGTGTGTGCGTGTGGGTGTGCACTTGTCTGTGCATAAGCGCGTGAGTGTCTCTCTGTGTATGTGTGTGTGTGTGTATGCAATATTGCATGAATGAGTGCATAAATGTGGGTGCCTATGCTTGCCAGTATATCTGCATGTGCTTGAATGTCCATTATGAGTCTGTTTAAGTGTGCGTGGGTTCCAAAATTCAGTTATTATCAGTATCATTATCACTGCAATCATCATCATTACGCCAACATTATAATCCTGAGATCAGTACAGTTGTGGTTGGAAAGGAGGGAGGGGGGAGGGGCAGGGGGGGGGGAGGAGGAGAGATGGGGATGGAGAAGGGGGAAGAGGTGAGGTGGCTAGTTTAAGTATGGACTGGCTGGAGTGAGAAGAGGGGGAGGGGGCAGGATGATTACTGTATTACTGTATCTGCCAGCAAGGGCATCGATTTTCAGTTCCGCCTGCAAGCCTGGTTCAGGGTTCTAATGGCTGATGGCAGGAAATAATCTTTATATCTGGATGTCCTGCATCTCATGGACAGCAGTCGACCAGCGTTACGACTGGAAGCACAGATGGTTGTAGAGGAGGATGGACTGGATCACCGACTGATAGAACAAGTTCAGGATGGTGCTGTTGACCTGAACTGTGGGAGCTACCGCAGAAAGAAAAGACGCTGGTTGGCCTTCTTGCAGCACATGCCGATGTTAGGGGTCCACTCCAACTTGTCAATGACTGTGTCGAAGTACTTGTAGGTGCGCACAATGCGCACTTCCTCTTCCTTGATGACAAGTGGGTGGGTGCTGCTTGGGTTCCTGCGGAAGTCGATGACCATCTCCTCTGTCTTGGTGACATTGAGCTGAAGGAAGTTCCTGTCGCACCAGTCCACCAACTCGCCATCGTGCATCAGTCCTGTAAGTGACGTGTCATCTGCGAACTTTATCTGCAGATTGCATGCCTCAGCTGTGTAGATGGTGAACAGGGCAGGTGACAGAACACATCCCTGTGGAGGCTCCTTGCATTGGTCAACAGGACATCGGAGACAACCCGGCCACGACGACTTGCTGTGGTCTGTCACGTCAGGCCAGGAAGCTGAAGATCCATTTTGATGATCTCTGGGTTAACATCCATGGCCAGGAGTATTCCCGACCGAGGAGATGGGCTGGAATGGTGTTGGAAGGCACTTGAAATAGTCCGCAGACAGAACCCTGCGAACGTCCTAGCCTTTCAAGGTGCTGGTGGAGGTGGTGCAGTAATGTCAGGATGGCATCTTTTCTGTGCTCCTACCTCTGGTGTAGGAGAACTGCCAGTGGATCTTGATGGTCCCTTCAGTCTCTCTCCTAGATGCATGAGACAATGTTAGCGCCACTGGTTCTGTAGTCGTTGAAGCTGACTGACCGCTTTCTTCTTTGGGCACAGAAATGATTCGTGGATGACCTCCATAATCGCGGAAACATGGCCTTCTCAAATGATCGCTGAACAGCTCTCTGAAAGACATGGGCCAAGGAGTGCTGCAGGTTTTTCAAGTCCTACAGCTGATGCTATCCAGACCAGAGCACTTCTGACATTCAGCTTCCTGAACAGTCTGCGGACTTCCTACTACACTGATGGTCACTAGGGATCCAGGAGCTTGGGCAACCAGTGTCCCATGGCCCGCATGCTGCTCAAGGGCTGAATCCCGTTGGTCAAAATGTGAGTAGAACACATTCAGTACATTGGCCAAGCTCCTCTCATCATCTGCTCTCAGTTTCAGCTTCTTGTGCCTGTACCCTGTCAAGGCAGAGATGTTCTGCCAGCAACTTTCCTGGAGTCCCACCTTGCCGGAAGTTGTCCTCGAGTTTGCAGAGTACTTCGCCTCCCTATCCTCTTGTCGATCTTCATTCTAGGTGAGCTGCATATT
>JAMYXO010000735.1:0-12500 GCA_033310375.1 Conus canariensis
TCATCACCATCACCATCATCATCATCATCATCATCATCATCATCACCATCACCATCATCATCATCGTCATCGTCATCATCATCATGATGCATCGCCACCACCACCACAACCACCACCATCGCCTTCATTAATACCAAAATCAAAATCTTGTTTTTCCATATTATATTTATCGGCATATTTCCTATTCATTACCACAATCATCATAAGTACCTCCCTTTTTGCTTCTTTCATTGCCATAATCATCACCATCACCTTCTTCTTTCGTTACCATCATGACCATGATGATGATGATGATGATGATGATGATGATGATGATGATGATGATGATGATCATCATCATCATCATCATCATCATCATCATCATCATCATCATCATCATCATCATCATCATCATCATCATCATCATCATCATCGGTACCTTCTTCCGCTTCGATATTTACAGTAATCATTGCCAAAACTATCTTCTTACTCCGCTTCTCCTTCTTCTTCTTTTTCTTCTTCTTCTCCTTCTTCTTCTCCTCCTCCTTCTTCTTCTTCTCTCTTCTTCTTCTTCTTCTTCTTCTTCTTCTTCTTCTTCTTCTTCTTCTTCTCTCCTTCTTCTTCTCCCTCCTCCTCCTCCTCCTCCTCCTCCTCCTCCTCCTCCTCCTCCTCCTCTCTTCTTCTTCTTCTTCTTCTTCTTCTTCTTCTTCTTCTTCTTCTTCTTTCTTCTTCTTCTTCTTCTTCTTCTCCTTCTTCTTCTCCTCCTCTCCTCCTCCTCCTCCTCCTTCTTCTTCTTCTTCTTCTTCTTCTTCTTCTTCTTCTTCTTCTTCTTCTTCTTCTTCTCCTTCTTCTTCCTCTATTTCTTCTTCTTCTTCTTTTTCTCTGTGCTTTGTTAGAGGCTGTCATCCCATGAATTACTTGGCGGCCACCAGGTGTCCAGCAGAGAGGCACAGAGCGAACGTGTCACTGGTACTGTCAGGTAGTTCCAGCGCTCAAGCCCAGCGAACTGCATCGACCTCTGGAACAGTTCCTCTCCTTGCTTGTCCCACGTCCTCCTCTTGTCTTCCCCTCTCCCCCTACCTCCTCCTTCCCCCACCCGCGCCCCAGCCATTCCCTTCCCCTCCATCCCCATTCCTGGGCGTTTGTGAAATGGAGATGAGGAGGGGGGGGGGGGGGTGATTGTGGCAGGGGAGGGTGCGAAATGACGAATCTTCAGAAATAAGATCGGCACTCATTTTCCGTAATGTTAGGATCTGATGTCTTTGAAATTCTCTCCCTCCCAACCCCCACCCCCTCCTCTGTCTTCCTGTGCCAGTCTTTGAAAATGAATCATCGCATGTTTGCCATAATGTAGACTTGGGGACCTTGACATCTTTCTTTTTTCTCATTTCCTAATTAGTATGTAAACTGATCAATTCAATGATGTCAGACAGAATTTTTCTTTTAAGAAAATATTAGTCATGACTTGTGTCAGCTAATGTGCGCATTAGATTTTAAGCCTGTAAATAGTTATTGTTGTTTTCGTCAAGAATTAACGAGGAAGTGCTGTTTTTATTTCTTGACAACTTTCATTCCTCGTCATTTTCCCTCATTTGTTTTGTCTTATAAATGTTTCCTAATCTCACAATAACCGTCGCTGTGTTGTTTATTTTGTTTGATGTCGCTTTTTAATCCTACATTTATGTGGATCTTTTAGGATATACTCTAAAATGCCAGAAATGACTACATAAACAGGTATATTCAGAGGGAGGATGTGATCAATAAGTTTCTTATAATCCAGAAAAAAGCACAATCCCTTTCAGGTTTTTTTCTTCACGTTTTTTTCCCTTCTTTCTTTTGTTCTTTCAACCATCAGTTTGTTCTGTCTTTTGCCTTATATAGCCTTTCTTTCTTTCTTTTGTTCTGTCAACCATCAGTTTGTTCTCTCTTTTGCCTTATATAGCCTTTCTCTCTTTCCTTCTGTCGGTCCTTCATTTTTTTCTCTCGCTTTTTCTTCACTTCCCTTCGTTTCCTTACTTTTCTCATGTTTCTCTAATTCCCCCCTGTGTTTTAGTCGTTTTCTTTTCTTCTACATTTCGTTTTCGTTCGTTTCTGTCTTCATTAGTTTTACTTTATCCGTTTCACTTTTTCTTTCTCTCCAGCCATGCTTTGGTTCTTTCTGCTTCGTTCGTGAAGTGCAGAGAACATTGCCCGGTCTGACGGACGTGGAAGTGGTGAAAGGAATTCTGATCAGGAAAAATGAAGCCTTTCCAAGACATCTGTTGTGTCCCCTGCTTCCCAACTGCTTTCAGCGGTGCACACTGTTTGACCCTCATGTTCTTGACACTGAGTATAGAACTTTGTGTTTTCTTCCTTGGGGCCTCCAACCTTCTATTTTTTCCCACATTCTTTTTCATTTTTTTTTCATTTTTGTTTCAATGGGGCCTCCATTTTCCTCTTTTTTTTTTAAAACCACTTTTTACTTCTTTTTTTTTTCTCCGAAGCCTCACACACCATGCATAGTCTGTGTGTTTTGTTACCGATGGACATTCGCTTGCTGTATAGTTTTTTTTTGTTTTGTTTTGTTTTGTTTCTTTTGCGTTTGATACAAGGCGTCTGGGTTTATTGAAGTTCAAATGTTCAGTGTGCTGACACTTTCGCACAGCTGCGTTTACCACTCACACCGAAAGGAAGAATTAAACAAAAGAGCAATGACTACGACACTTACGAAAAAGATGTACAGTGTGTGTGTGTGTGTGTGTGTGTGTGTGTGTGTGTGTGTGTGTGTGTGTGTGTGTGTGTGTGTGTGTTCTGAATGTTAGTGATCATACCTAGAAATAATGTCTAACCTGAGAGCTTGAAATCACGTTTACTACATGCACAATTTTTTCGCTCAGCTGCAACTGTTTAACTGCATGCTACTTCCGTTATTATCCATGTTACTTTGCTTACATAGTGGTGTGTGTGTGTGTGTGTGTGTGTGTGTGTGTGTGTGTGTGTGTGTGTGTGTGTGTGTGTGTGTGTGTGTGTGTGTGTGTGTGTATGTACGTGCGTGCGTGCATGTGCGCGCGCGCGCGCGCGTGTGTGTCTGTGTGTGTTAGAGAGAGAGAGAGAGAGAGAGAGAGAGAGAGAGAGAGAGAGAGAGAGAGAGAGAGAGAGAGAGAGAGGAGAGAGACCGACAGAGACGGAGGGAGACAGAAACAGAGACAGAGACTCTCTCTCTCTCTCTCTCTCTCTCTCTCTCTCTCTCTCTCTCTGTCTGCTGCCTGCCTGTCTGTCTGTCTGTCTCTATCTGTGTGTGTGTGTGTGTGTGTGTGTGTGTGTGTGTGTGTGTGTGTGTGTGTGTGTATGCGCGCGCGCGCGCGCGTGCGTGTAAGTGGTTTCTGTTTGCGTCTGGTCAGCTATCGATGATTTCTGTCTCCCTTTCTTGTAAGCGGTATGAACTGGAAGCGTTGTTTTAGCTGGCTGTGGCTGGCTCCATTCGGGCTCTGGGTCCGGGCATCTCTGGCATGTGTTGTGATTCACCAGATGGCCTTTCTGGTCAGGGAAGTACCCAGTCGCCTTGGCATCACAGCAGCCAGGTTTTTGGTGTGTGTGTGTGTTTTTTTTCTCTCTAGGGTTGGGAGTGAGGGCATGGAGGGCATGTGTCACGTGTGTCAGTGTGTGTGTGTGTGTGTGTGTGTGTGTGTGTGTGTGTGTGTGTGTGTGTGTGTGTGTGTGTGTGTGTGTTTCCTCCTCCGCTTTCCGACATTCTTGTTCTTTCCTTTTTTTCTTTCGAGCTGCTTTTTCCCCGTTTATTTTTGTTTTCTTTCAACGGTCACACACTTTCCCCCTTTCTTATCTTCTGCCTTCCCTCGCACCGTTTTCTTAATTTCTCTCTCCCCCCCCCTCCTTTTTGTCTTTATTTCCCTCTTTGTCCATTTTTCCTTGTTTCCCTTTTAAACATTTTTTTTTTGCCTTCTGATTCTTTCCTTCTCCCTCGCCTTTTTATTCTGTCCATTTTGCTTTCAGTCTTCGTCCATTCTGTCTTCCTCTTTTTTTTCAGTGTGTAATAAATGTTATTGAGTTTTGATCATCATCGGTTGTTTGAAAGCCATTTATTTCCACATCTTGTAATGATGTTTTGCTTGAAACGTTTGGTCAAATCGGTCAGGTATTACAAAAGCAAACTGTGTCAAGCTACATTCTGTAAAATGATGAAATCAGATCATAAATACCTTAAAAGAAATACTATCAAAACCGTTCTGTCTTCTTCTTCTTTGACTTCATGTTTGTTTCTATCCCTCTCTTCCCATCATATTGTTTTTCTTTCTGGTTCATTCCGTTATTTCTTCTTTTTTTCTTTATTCTCTCGATTCTTCATTCCTTTCTTTCTTTCCTTCTTACGCGTTAACATGCTTCCTCTTGTTCTCTCTACCGCCCTTTTGTCTGTGTTCTTCTCTTTTCCTTAATCCTCTTCTTTCTTTCTTCTTCCCTTCCTACTTACTTCCTCTTCTCTTTCTTTGTTTCGTTTTCCTATTCTTTATTCCTTTCTTTCACTCTTAATTACCTGTGGGTTTTTTTTTAATCTGTCTCTTTTTCTTCCAATTTATTTTTCTCTCTCTCTCGTCTTTTCCTTCTTTCTTCTTTCCTTCGTTTTCATTTTCTTTTTTCCTGTTGAATTCCTCCCTTTAGTCGTTTCTTCCTTTGTTTCCGTTCTCCCTAAGCGGGGGAACAGATGGCTATCTGGAAGACGTGCGCTGGCAGTGGGCGGACGGTATTCAATTAGCGGAGAACGGAGATGTCCCAAGGCACCGTTTTGTCTGTCTGCCAGTTTACCGCCTTTCAGCTCCTTTCGAGTTTCAAAGTCCAAACCCATCTACAGTGAATATGGCAGACGGAAATATCCTCATCCCTGGAGAGTAGGACAAGGGAGATAACCTATCGCTGCATTGCATCACCAGAGTTGTCGGAGCACAGTAAGATGGGTAGCGTAAATAGCGTCGCTTTATGTTGAGCTGCAAAGGGGGTTGGGTCCATTTCTACAAAGTTTGGACTACATTTTGCCTAGCCTAACCCCACTCGCCCCCTCTTCACTCAAAACGCGACTCCCCCCCCCCCCCCAACAAAAAAAAAAAAAAGGAAAAAAGAAAAATGTGGAAAAATGTGTAACAGCCACTTTAATGACAACAATCGCTTGCGAAACATCAGCAGAAAAGGTTAGTTAGCGTTTTTCCGATAACTCTCTCTCTCTCTCTCTCTCTCTCTCTCTCTCTCTCTCTCACACACACACACACACACACACACACACACACACACACACACACACACACACACACGCACACCCTCCCTCTACATAGATATATACTGATAGATAGGGACAGAAATAGACGGATAGAAAGATAGATAGAGAGACTGTCAGAGAGAGAGAGAGAGAGAGAGAGAGAGAGAGAGAGAGAGAGAGATATGCATACCTATGTACCAGCCTACCTACCCAGAAACATAAATATATAGATAGATATTACTAATTTTCACAAAAAAGAAAGAAACATATATTGAATGGGATTAGATTTTTTTTTCTTTTTACCTTTTTTCTCCTTTTTTGTGGGGTTGGGTGGTTGGGGTTGGGGGGAGAGGGGGGTCAAATTTTGTTTGTTCTGAAGGAGAGCCTCATACGAACATATTTGGTGTATTTCTTGAAAGTAGAAATCGGTGAAAATTGTTCCCGATTATCGAATGAATAAACAACAGGAAGAGCGATGCCCTCGTCATCATTAATTGAAAAACGCAACAAAAAAAAAAAAGGAAAGAAAGCAAGAAAAAAAAAAGAATAGAAAGCAGGCCACGGGTTGAACGGAAACACAGACTGCTCGCAAACATGGCTACGGTTTCAGTGATGATTTTATGAATCACACTGGTCGGCCGACTCACTCCAGTTCAATATGACAAAAGGCTTGACTACACCAAGGCTACATCAAAATGTTGCTATGCTCTGCATAGTTATGCTGGGATTTTATTCAGTCGTGACAAGCTCCTAGCATAACATTACCAGTCTCCAAAATCCCCCGAAGTCGGAGTGTGGCTGCTCACGTGGCGGGGTAATAAAAAACGGTCACACACGTAATGTTATCATCCCAGCTGATGCATTTTTACCGTAGTGTTCAAGTGCTTCGGCTGTTCGGATGATCCCTGGAGTCTTTCAGCCAGGGTACGACAACAACAACAACAACAACTCCATTAGTTAGATTAGTAATAAAGCAATAATCCTCCATTACTTTTAAAGCGTTCCAAAAGTACGTCTACTCTGCACGGTGAGATCGACTAACCCTCCAGCGGTATGAGGAGTGTGCGTGGGTGTGTGGGATTATGTGTGTGTTGTGTACAATTAGAGTATCGAGAATCTGTTCCATGCCCCTCTCCCTTCCCCCTCCCCCCCTTCCGTCTCCTCCCGTTCCATCTCCCCTCCAGCCATCGAATGGGGGGCTATGATCTGTTCATTAAAAGTGTCAGTGCGTCTCTCTCTCTCTCTCTCTCTCTCTCTCTCTCTCTCTCTCTCTCTCTCTCTCTCTCTCTCTCAGAAGGTTGGGAGTTGCTAGGACGGCGAGTTGATATATAAGATTAAGACGTCTGTAGCGGGGATGATTTTACTGGTGTGGCTAATGAGACTTATTGTTCTGTAGTTCTGGCATTGGCGTAGATTCCCCTTTTTAGGCAGGGGGATGATGAGTGATTGAGTCCATTCTGTGGGCCACTGTTTTGTCTCCCAGATCTTCTGACAAATCGATGTTACTAGAGTGACCAATTCCTTCCCTCCATGTTTGAGCAGCTCTGCTGGAATATTGTCTGCTCCAGGTGATTTCCCTGCTGGAAGGCTGCGGATGGCTTCTTCCACTTCTTCTCTCATCACTGGTAGCGGTGAGGATTCTCTTGATGGTGTTGAGTCCCCCTCAAACAAACTGTCGTCTGGCTGTATAGGGTAGTTGTAAAGTTCTTGGCAGTACTGTGTCCATCTGTTCAAAACAGCGGAGCTTTCTGTCAGCAGCTCGCCTGAGGTATCCTCGATGACTGACGATCTGTTTTGCTGCGTCTTGGTGAGGTTTTTCAGTGCGGTGAAAGCATGTTTGCTGTTTCCCTTTTCCATGCCTTTCTCGATGTTCTCGCACTGGTTATTGAACCATTGTTCTTTGGCTTCAATCATTTCCTTCCTTACAAGTTTGTTGGTTTTTCGATACTGTGAGGCTTGTTCAGGGCTGGAATTTTTCGTCTTCTTCAGTAATCTTCTTTTGTCGCAGAGGTCAAGGATGTCGTTTGAGATCCATGCTTGGTGTTTCTTCCTCTGTCGCCCAAGTACCTCCTCTGCTGTTTCACGGACTGCCTCATTGAAGCTGTTTGTGAGGTCGTTGATGTCACTGTCCAGGAGGTTGAGTGCCGCGAACCGCCCCCCGAGCTGTGCCTGGAATGCCTCTTCTATCTCTGGGTCTTTTAGCTTCTCCAGGTCAAACTTGATGCGTGGCTGCGCAGCTTGGTACTTCTTCAATTTGATCTTCATTGTGAGCAGCACGAGATCGTGGTCGCTGCCTATATCAGCTCCGGGGTATGTCCTCGTCTTTGCTTTATTGATGCTTGATTTGAAGCGCCGCGGTGTGAGGACAAAATCGATCTGGTTGTGAGTCATTCCGTTCGGCGCATGCCAGGTTGTTCTTCTTGACAGTTTGTGGGGGTAAAGGGTGTTGGCAATGGTGAGCCGTTGGGTGCAAGCAAACTCCAGAAGGCGAAGTCCCCTGTCGTTAGTTTCCCCTGTGCCGTATTGACCCACTGTTCCAGCCCAGTCTTTGTAGGCATCTGGGCCGACTTTGGCGTTGAAGTCCCCCTGAACTATGATGATGTCTTTCTTGGGGCTTTTCTGATGGTGTCTTCTACTTTCTCGTAGAATTCTTCCACCGCCTGATCTACGTGGCTGGTAGTTGGAGCATACACCTGTATGATGTTGATGTTCTTTGGTTTGGCTGACACTGGAGAGAGAGAGAGAGAGAGAGAGAGAGAGAGAGAGAGAGAGAGAGAGAGAGAGAGAGAGAGGAGAGAGGAGAGTGAAGAAAATGTAGCTTGTTTTGCTCTTTCATGATTTTCTTTTGCTTCTTAGGTGGCACCTTTGGTTGGTTTTTTGAAAACTCAACAAACATACTACGGTATTACACACCAGCCTTTTCTGGGATAGCATTCTTCTTAGAACCGAAAAGGCATAGGAGTCAAATCACCACTTTCCGCGGTCACTGAGGAGAAACAATCAGGTTTCGAAATATCGGTATCTGACCAGGAGTTATATGTTAGTGAGTTTCCTCCCCATTGGAGATTGTCTCCCCCTTGGAGACTATAAGCTTGCTGAAGGCTCATTTTGAGAAGCATTTATTTTATTTTTCCCCATTCACCCACTCAAGCACATACTGTTAGTTAGGCAGAATTATCTACCACTGCAGATATGAATGTTTATCTCCCCCTATTTCTTCAATCTAAGACATAAGAGCAAGCTTTGTTTATAATTGAATATTTCTTGCAGTCATTGCAACACCAAGCTGCTCTGTAAGTTGCTGGAATGGTGCTCGGTACTTATCCTTGGAATTTATTAGTTTATATATATATATATATATATATATATATATTATAATGCATCGCATACCATTTGCAGCTATATTTTCTATATCATAGATTTGAAGTTTTCTTTTATATCATAATTGTGCAAAGTTTTTGCTGTAGACATGAATAAAACGTGGTGAATACATTTAAATGAAAATATCCTAACAAAATTAATATTAGATTAGATTCTCTAAAAACCTGAGTACTACCAAGCGTGCGTTCATATTTTACTGAACATAGAAAGAACATAAACCATGATTATATAGGTAAATCTTGACAAAATAACGCCGTGTAAGACTGTATGGGTTCATCATTTCTGATAAATCAGATAAGTAATGCCGCGTTAATTTAAAGCAGGGACTTAAAGGAGTTTCTTTTTCGTGTTTTTTTTAAACAATAACATATCTTTATAAAAACTACAGGTAGTCGTCGTAAATTTCATGTTGTTGCTAAATGACGGACTATTGATACTAGTCACAGGAAGAATCAAAACTGACGCATCAAGGACATTAAAGTGTCATGTATGTTTCAAAATGATGAGGGTAATGTCCGGCATCAAAGCTTTTGTTTCCAATTGAAACATGTCAGGAACTTGTCCATTCAGACAAGATGAAATGATACCTAAATGATACCCAAATCTGGATCACTGGCACGAACCTTTCACACAGAGCGCTGAAGACGTTCCAAGAACGATCGCTATTACAGATTGTCCGTTATGTAGTAACTATACAGAGCAGAGCATGACATAATGGGAAAAGATGATAAAGAAGATCACGTTGAACGTACTTTTTCATTCGTTGTGTGGTACGATAGTGTATGTTTACGTTTGTCTTCAGTTATGTCACTGAGTAACCCTCAATTTAATTTTAGTGGATAGCAGTGAAGGTGCGAAGATTAAATTGACAGATATTTTTGTGTCGAGGAACACCGTACTGGGAATGTTTTTTTTTTTTTTTTTTTTTTTTTACGTTGTTGCATCGTCTTTCTTGCAGTGTCATTTCATTATTTTCCACGTTTCTGCTGTTACCTCCGTCTCTGTCTCTGTCTGTCAGTCTGTCTGTCTTTCTGCCTGCCTGCCTGTCTGTCTTTCTGTCTGTCTGTTTATTTTTTTTTTTCTCTCTCTCCCCCCTTCCCTCCCTTCCTCATTCCCTCCCTCCAGCAACCTGCATCTTCACCGTTGTATGATGACGATGATGCTAAGAAGTTCTCTTTAAGTGGAGAAACTACATGGCAGATCCCACACAGTGTCAGCCAAGCCTGAAAGGTTTCTAAACGTCTGCAGCGTTGGTTTGGATGCTGGAGCAACATGTGCGAAAACACATCCTTAAAATAGACGAATTTCGACTGTGTGGTCCCTGTCTTCCTATTTGAGCCTAGAAACTGACCAGTGCAAATTCCATTCAAATGATGATTCTGATGGGACAGGAACCTCTCAACACTGGTAACGATGGATGCACTTAGTGGAATATAGAATGAATACTGGAAAAAATATTCCTTTATTGATAACCGTTGCTATACAAAGGCGGACAGACATGACAAAAGCAGTCCTTTGTATCTCGGAATGACCCCTCTGGATGATTCGTCACAGACACCTGGACAGTGACAGATCTCCATGGCTCCCTGTCCACAGTCCTGTGCAACAGGGTAGAGGTGCCATGTCTTGTCTGTTGTTCGAAGTTTTTCGTTAGATACCTTGTGTTTCTGTTTCTGCAGCATCCGCCCATCCTTTGTGCCTCTTAGTCCTTTTTTGTCTGTGTGTTTGCAGGACAGGGAGACACGTTCACGGACTGGGTCAGCTCTATAAGCTTCACAGTGAGAACAAAGGTCAATGGGTCACCTGTGGTGTCTATGCTGTCTGGATGCCAGGGCCAGATGCTGACGGCAGAACTCGAGTGAAACCGCCAGACCTTTGAGAAAGAATTCTTCCGAGGGTGTCTGTGCCCCTTACACGGTTAGTGTAAAAGTGTGTGTAGGTGTGTGTGTGTGTGTGTGTGTGTGTGTGTGTGTGTGTGTGTGTGTGTGTGTGTGTGTGTGTGTGTGTGTGTGTGTGTGAGTGAGTGAGTGCGTGCGTGCGTGCGTGCGTGCGTGTGTGCGTGCGTGTGTGTGTGTGTGCTGTTGTTGTTGTTGTTGTTGTTGTTGTTGTTGTTGTTGTTCTTCTTCTTCTTCTTCTTCTTCTTCTTCTTCTTCTTCTCCTTCTTGTTCGTGTTGTTCTTGTTTTTCGTCAAACTGCATGTCAGAGATGGAAGTAATTTCGACCAGGAAATGGATGGGGGAGGGGGGGGGGGGGAGGCAGGTCCAGTTACATTTGATAGATGTCTACAGCATCGCCGGAAGGAAGCACACATCACCTCAGAACTTGATGAAAGAAGGGAGGCTGGATTGGGGTGGTGGGCGTGAGGATGGTGGATGGAGGAAGAAGGGGCGTGGCGGAGTTCGGGCAGGGAGAGGAGGGGGTGCTCACGGCTGGAGGCTAGAAGAGGCAGAGAGGTGTACAAATACTGTGACAAAATTCGCTTCTAGGCTATGACTGTTTTTACTTGTTTGCATTTCTGCTTTTGTCTACGTTCCCTTGAATGCTATTTGAAGTTCAAATACACTTTGTTATTGGGGCGGGAGGATTGGCAGTGAGGGATGGGGATGATTCCAAGAACCCTCGTATATCTCCCCCTTTATATATTCCCTCACTATTCCTACTCACGCGTCAACAACACACACGATCGTGATGGCAGATAGCTTGGAACTCTTCCTCGCGGCTGTCCGACGCAGTATGAGCATGTTGATTGACACACTTGCCAGTCGAGTTATAACTTTTGTTCACGTGCGTCACAACTCCATCCCGGTGACAAAGTCCAGAAAAGAAACAGTTCTGTCAAAGTAAACGAAGATTGAAGAGAGTCGGCCGGACAGATGAGGTGGTCTGTTTTCGCGTTTCTCATGTCGCGCGCTCGCGTCCGCGTAGGAGTCGGAGAGATACTCATCAGTGAAGTGGTCTCTTGTGAGATACAGTTGTTGATGGTGAGTCAGGTCACCGTTCTTTACAGCTCGGCAGACCACGCAGGTCATGTTCAGATTGTAGACAACACCCCCAAGCCGGAACGACACAGCAACTAGGACACGAGGGAGAGCTCAGTTCTCCAACACCGTCAAACAGATTCTCTCTGTCAGAGAGTGAGCGTTAGATCAGGTTTCTCTTTGATCAAGATCCACACTATTGATCCACATAGAAACAGATTTAGAAACACATTTCGTCTTTCCACCACGTTATTTTTTAGTAGTTTTGGGGAAATGTTGCTGACGGATCCCGGATCCGCCAATTGACCTGAATCTGCGCAATGGATCGGCAGCAAAATTGAAAGAGTTAAATCATGTTTTAATCAAGTCTTGTTAGAATCGGTTGGGTAGCTTTTTTTTTCCTTCTTCTTTTTTTTCCGTAATCCAATTTACAGGGAGACAAGTGAACGAATCAAGACATGCGAGGAAAAATACAGCATCCATGGCGGCGTAATCAACGTTATAGTACTCGTGGGTGAACACTGGGGTTGGTGAACATTTTGAAACGATATAGAGTGTACTATCCACAGGAAAACAGTGCTCGTATTTCCACTTTTGAAACTGAATTGTTGTGTCACCCATGCTTAACTGGTGGAAGTTACTAATTATTTTGTGTAATGATTATCCAAATCTGTTCTGGCTACATAAGTACTTTTACAAGCATTTTGAGCAAAAGTTTTGTTTGTTTGTTTCGTTTTGTTTTTTGTTTGTCTTCTTTTTCTTTTCTATCAAATAGCAGAATGAGTTTACCCCTTCTTTCTGCTTCCCTCTTTTTCAATCCCTTCTACCCCCCCCCCCCCCACCCACCCATCTCTGTCCTTATCTCTCTGTCCTACTCTGTCTCTGTGTCTGTCTTTCTCTCTCTGACTGTCTGTCTGTCT
>JAMYXO010000735.1:22500-35000 GCA_033310375.1 Conus canariensis
CCCCCGCCCCCAACAAAAAAAAAAAAAGGAAAAAAGAAAAATGTGGAAAAATGTGTAATAGCCACTTTAATGACAACAATCGCTTGCGAAACATCAGCAGAAAAGGTTAGTTAGCGTTTTTCCGATAACTCTCTCTCTCTCTCTCTCTCTCTCTCTCTCTCTCTCTCTCTCTCACACACACACACACACACACACACACACACACACACACACACACACACACACACACACACGCACACCCTCCCTCTACATAGATATATACTGATAGATAGGGACAGAAATAGACGGATAGAAAGATAGATAGAGAGACTGTCAGAGAGAGAGAGAGAGAGAGAGAGAGAGAGAGAGAGAGAGAGAGAGATGCATACCTATGTACCAGCCTACCTACCCAGAAACATAAATATATAGATAGATATTACTAATTTTCACAAAAAAGAAAAAAACATATATTGAATGAGATTAGATTTTTTTTTCTTTTTACCTTTTTTCTCCTTTTTTGTGGGGTTGGGTGGTTGGGGTTGGGGGGAGAGGGGGGTCAAATTTTGTTTGTTCTGAAGGAGAGCCTCATACGAACATATTTGGTGTATTTCTTGAAAGTAGAAATCGGTGAAAATTGTTCCCGATTATCGAACGAATAAACAACAGGAAGAGCGATGCCCTCGTCATCATTAATTGAAAAACGCAACAAAAAAAAAAAAAGGAAAGAAAGCAAGAAAAAAAAAAGAATAGAAAGCAGGCCACGGGTTGAACGGAAACACAGACTGCTCGCAAACATGGCTACGGTTTCAGTGATGATTTTATGAATGACACTGGTCGGCCGACTCACTCCAGTTCAATATGACAAAAGGCTTGACTACACCAAGGCTACATCAAAATGTTGCTATGCTCTGCATAGTTATGCTGGGATTTTATTCAGTCGTGACAAGCTCCTAGCATAACATTACCAGTCTCCAAAATCCCCCGAAGTCGGAGTGTGGCTGCTCACGTGGCGGGGTAATAAAAAACGGTCACACACGTAATGTTCTCATCCCCAGCTGATGCATTTTTACCGTAGTGTTCAAGTGCTTCGGCTGTTCGGATGATCCCTGGAGTCTTTCAGCCAGGGTACGACAACAACAACAATAACAACTCCATTAGTTAGATTAGTAATAAAGCAATAATCCTCCATTACTTTTAAAGCGTTCCAAAAGTACGTCTACTCTCCACGGTGAGATCGACTAACCCTCCAGCGGTATGAGGAGTGTGCGTGGGTGTGTGGGATTATGTGTGTGTTGTGTACAATTAGAGTATCGAGAATCTGTTCCATGCCCCTCTCCCTTCCCCCTCCCCCCCTTCCGTCTCCTCCCGTTCCATCTCCCCTCCAGCCATCGAATGGGGGGCTATGATCTGTTCATTAAAAGTGTCAGTGCGTCTCTCTCTCTCTCTCTCTCTCTCTCTCTCTCTCTCTCTCTCTCTCTCTCTCTCTCTCTCTCTCTCTCTTCAGAAGGTTGGGAGTTGCTAGGACGGCGAGTTGATATATAAGATTAAGACGTCTGTAGCGGGGATGATTTTACTGGTGTGGCTAATGAGACTTATTGTTCTGTAGTTCTGGCATTGGCGTAGATTCCCCTTTTTAGGCAGGGGGATGATGAGTGATTGAGTCCATTCTGTGGGCCACTGTTTTGTCTCCCAGATCTTCTGACAGATCGATGTTACTAGAGTGACCAATTCCTTCCCTCCATGTTTGAGCAGCTCTGCTGGAATATTGTCTGCTCCAGGTGATTTCCCTGCTGGAAGGCTGCGGATGGCTTCTTCCACTTCTTCTCTCATCACTGGTAGCGGTGAGGATTCTCTTGATGGTGTTGAGTCCCCCTCAAACAAACTGTCGTCTGGCTGTATAGGGTAGTTGTAAAGTTCTTGGCAGTACTGTGTCCATCTGTTCAAAACAGCGGAGCTTTCTGTCAGCAGCTCGCCTGAGGTATCCTCGATGACTGACGATCTGTTTTGCTGCGTCTTGGTGAGGTTTGTCAGTGCGGTGAAAGCATGTTTGCTGTTTCCCTTTTCCATGCCTTTCTCGATGTTCTCGCACTGGTTATTGAACCATTGTTCTTTGGCTTCAATCATTTCCTTCCTTACAAGTTTGTTGGTTTTTCGATACTGTGAGGCTTGTTCAGGGCTGGAATTTTTCGTCTTCTTCAGTAATCTTCTTTTGTCGCAGAGGTCAAGGATGTCGTTTGAGATCCATGCTTGGTGTTTCTTCCTCTGTCGCCCAAGTACCTCCTCTGCTGTTTCACGGACTGCCTCATTGAAGCTGTTTGTGAGGTCGTTGATGTCACTGTCCAGGAGGTTGAGTGCCGCGAACCGCCCCCCGAGCTGTGCCTGGAATGCCTCTTCTATCTCTGGGTCTTTTAGCTTCTCCAGGTCAAACTTGATGCGTGGCTGCGCAGCTTGGTACTTCTTCAATTTGATCTTCATTGTGAGCAGCACGAGATCGTGGTCGCTGCCTATATCAGCTCCGGGGTATGTCCTCGTCTTTGCTTTATTGATGCTTGATTTGAAGCGCCGCGGTGTGAGGACAAAATCGATCTGGTTGTGAGTCATTCCGTTCGGCGCATGCCAGGTTGTTCTTCTTGACAGTTTGTGGGGGTAAAGGGTGTTGGCAATGGTGAGCCGTTGGGTGCAAGCAAACTCCAGAAGGCGAAGTCCCCTGTCGTTAGTTTCCCCTGTGCCGTATTGACCCACTGTTCCAGCCCAGTCTTTGTAGGCATCTGGGCCGACTTTGGCGTTGAAGTCCCCCTGAACTATGATGATGTCTTTCTTGGGGGCTTTTCTGATGGTGTCTTCTACTTTCTCGTAGAATTCTTCCACCGCCTGATCTTCGTGGCAGGTAGTTGGAGCATACACCTGTATGATGTTGATGTTCTTTGGTTTGGCTGACACTGGAGAGAGAGAGAGAGAGAGAGAGAGAGAGAGAGAGAGAGAGAGAGGAGAGTGAAGAAAATGTAGCTTGTTTTGCTCTTTCATGATTTTCTTTTGCTTCTTAGGTGGCACCTTTGGTTGGTTTTTTGAAAACTCAACAAACAAACTACGGTATTACACACCAGCCTTTTCTGGGATAGCATTCTTCTTAGAACCGAAAAGGCATAGGAGTCAAATCACCACTTTCCGCGGTCACTGAGGAGAAACAATCAGGTTTCGAAATATCGGTATCTGACCAGGAGTTATATGTTAGTGAGTTTCCTCCCCATTGGAGATTGTCTCCCCCTTGGAGACTATAAGCTTGCTGAAGGCTCATTTTGAGAAGCATTTATTTTATTTTTCCCCATTCACCCACTCAAGCACATACTGTTAGTTAGGCAGAATTATCTACCACTGCAGATATGAATGTTTATCTCCCCCTATTTCTTCAATCTAAGACATAAGAGCAAGCTTTGTTTATAATTGAATATTTCTTGCAGTCATTGCAACACCAAGCTGCTCTGTAAGTTGCTGGAATGGTGCTCGGTACTTATCCTTGGAATTTATTAGTTTATATATATATATATATATATATATATATATACTACTAAAAACAATTGAAGTACCACCCCTAATTTTTGTATGCAATTTTTAAAAAGCTCTGATAAACCAATTAATATTGATAATTGAATAAACTCTGCTGGATAAGCTTACCCGGTTCTCAAATACTACTCCTCGTGCATTTTTGTTATGTTAAAGTCGGTCAGCAGTTATCTACCGCGTCGCATCTGAGGCAAAAAAATCCCGAGAAATTATTGAACTTGTGTCGCTCCCAGATTTTGACACAGACACAGCAAGAAAAAAAAATGTGATGCACGTGAAAGCAAGGTCTTTTCTGAGCAGAATTGCAATCAGTTAGCACATTTGACGGGTATAAAAAGTCGCGAAATTTAGGAAGATTTAACCATGCCTGCGAGACAACGACTAAGCAACACCGACAGAGGAAGAGCGATAGCATGGTACCAAGAAGGTATTGGCTTGAGGGAGATTGGTCGACGGCTTGGAGTGAGTCACCCAGTCATTCTGAGGCTCAGAGACCGTTGGCTTAACACTGGAAGTGTTGAAGAACAGCAGGGACGTGGACGGACGAGAAGCACCTCCAGACAGCAGGATCGGTTCATTGTTATCGCTTGTCTGAGAGACCGTTCAGCCAGTGCCACAGTACTCCGAGACCAGCTACGACAAGCCAGCAACGTCAACGTCAGTACCCAGACAGTTCGGAACCGGCTCCACGACGCCAACTTGAGGTCAAGGTCCCCAGCAGTGAGATCAATACTGACCCCAGCGCATCGAGCTCATCGTCGGGCCTGGGCAGCATGTCATAGAAGGTGGACAAGAGCTGAATGGGCAACAGTACTCTTCACAGACGAGTCAAGGTTCACCCTCAGGTTCAACGACGGGCGGGTTCGCGTCTGGCGACGTCCTGGAGAACGCTACGTTGACGCTGCCGTCAGGTACCATGACCGCTATGGAGGTGGGTCCGTGATGGTGTGGGGTGGGTTCAGCCTACGTCACAGGACCCCCCTACACCGTGTTGAAGGCCGCCTGACCGGTGCCACCTACCGCGACACCATCATCCGCCCCCTTGTGATGCCCGCCCTGAGGGCAGTTGGCCAGGGCGCCCAGTTCCAGGACGACAACGCGCCGTGCCACCGCGCCGCCATCGTGAATCAGTTCCTACAAGGGCAGCAGGTGACAAGAATGGACTGGCCTGCCAGGTCACCAGATTTGAACCCCATAGAGCATCTGTGGGACGTGCTGGGGAGGCGAGTGCGGGCCCACAACCCTCCAGCAGACACCGTGGACCAGCTGTTTCAGTTGCTGGAGCAGGAGTGGCAGGCGATCCCCCAGGACACTCTCCGCCGCCTGGTGCACTCCATGAGACGTCGATGTGACGCTTGTTTGAACGCGAACGGTGGTCATACCCGTTATTAACATCATGACATCTACCATAGACTCTTGTTACTTTTCATTTTGGGGGTATGCCTCTTTAATCAAGTGTAAAACAAAGATAATTTTTTGTCACGGTGTTTGAATAAATTTGAATGGATTGAGGAATAATAAAAATAAAATATTCAATCATTAAATTATGTTCAGCTTTGTTTTCTTTCGAATGACAGCAGTTTTCCTAAGTGGTACTTCAATTGTTTTGAGTAGTGTATATATATATATAATGCATCGCATACCATTTGCAGCTATATTTTCTATATCATAGATTTGAAGTTTTCTTTTATATCATAATTGTGCAAAGTTTTTGCTGTAGACATGAATAAAACGTGGTGAATACATTTAAATGAAAATATCCTAACAAAATTAATATTAGATTAGATTCTCTAAAAACCTGAGTACTACCAAGCGTGCGTACATATTTTACTGAACATAGAAAGAACATAAACCATGATTATATAGGTAAATCTTGACAAAATAACGCTGAGTAAGACTGTATGGGTTCATCATTTCTGATAAATCAGATAAGTAATGCCGCGTTAATTTAAAGCAGGGACTTAAAGGAGTTTCTTTTTCGTGTTTTTTTTTTAAACAATAACATACCTTTATAAAAACTACAGGTAGTCGTCGTAAATTTCATGCTGTTGCTAAAATGACGGACTATTGATACTAGTCACAGGAAGAATCAAAACTGACGCATCAAGGACATCAAAGTGTCATGTATGTTTCAAAATGATGAGGGTAATGTCCGGCATCAAAGCTTTTGTTTCCAATTGAAACATGTCAGGAACTTGTCCATTCAGACAAGATGAAATGATACCTAAATGATACCCAAATCTGGATCACTGGCACGAACCTTTCACACAGAGCGCTGAAGACGTTCCAAGAACGATCGCTATTACAGATTGTCCGTTATGTAGTAACTATACAGAGCAGAGCATGACATAATGGGAAAAGATGATAAAGAAGATCACGTTGAACGTACTTTTTCATTCGTTGTGTGGTACGATAGTGTATGTTTACGTTTGTCTTCAGTTGTCAGTTATGTCACTGAGTAACCCTCAATTTAATTTTAGTGGATAGCAGTGAAGGTGCGAAGATTAAATTGACAGATATTTTTGTGTCGAGGAACACCGTACTGGGAATGTTTTTTTTTTTTTTTTTTTTTTTACGTTGTTGCATCGTCTTTCTTGCAGTGTCATTTCATTATTTTCCACGTTTCTGCTGTTACCTCCGTCTCTGTCTCTGTCTGTCAGTCTGTCTGTCTTTCTGCCTGCCTGCCTGTCTGTCTTTCTGTCTGTCTGTTTATTTTTTTTCTCTCTCTCCCCCTTCCCTCCCTTCCTCATTCCCTCCCTCCAGCAACCTGCATCTTCACCGTTGTATGATGACGATGATGCTAAGAAGTTCTCTTTAAGTGGAGAAACTACATGGCAGATCCCACACAGTGTCAGCCAAGCCTGAAAGGTTTCTAAACGTCTGCAGCGTTGGTTTGGATGCTGGAGCAACATGTGCGAAAACACATCCTTAAAATAGACGAATTTCGACTGTGTGGTCCTTGACTTCCTATTTGAGCCTAGAAACTGACCAGTGCAAATTCCATTCAAATGATGATTCTGATGGGACAGGAACCTCTCAACACTGGTAACGATGGATGCACTTAGTGGAATATAGAATGAATACTGGAAAAAATATTCCTTTATTGATAACCGTTGCTATACAAAGGCGGACAGACATGACAAAAACAGTCCTTTGTATCTCGGAATGACCCCTCTGGATGATTCGTCACAGACACCTGGACAGTGACAGATCTCCATGGCTCCCTGTCCACAGTCCTGTGCAACAGGATAGAGGTGCCATGTCTTGTCTGTTGTTCGACGTTTTTCGTTAGATACCTTGTGTTTCTGTTTCTGCAGCATCCGCCCATCCTTTGTGCCTCTTAGTCCTTTTTTTGTCTGTGTGTTTGCAGGACAGGGAGACACGTTCACGGACTGGGTCAGCTCTATAAGCTTCACAGTGAGAACAAAGGTCAATGGGTCACCTGTGGTGTCTATGCTGTCTGGATGCCAGGGCCAGATGCTGACGGCAGAACTCGAGTGAAACCGCCAGACCTTTGAGAAAGAATTCTTCCGAGGGTGTCTGTGCCCCTTACGCGGTTAGTGTAAAAGTGTGTGTGTGTGTGTGTGTGTGTGTGTGTGTGTGTGTGTGTGTGTGTGTGTGTGTGTGTGTGTGTGTGTATGTGTGTGTGTGTGTGTGTGTGTGTGTGTGTGAGTAAGTGCGTGCGTGCGTGCATGCGTGCGTGCGTGCGTGCGTGCGTGTGTGTGTGTGTGCTGTTGTTGTTGTTGTTGTTGTTGTTGTTGTTGTTGTTGTTCTTCTTCTTCTTCTTCTTCTTCTTCTTCTTCTTCTTCTTCTTCTTCTTCTTCTTCTTGTTCGTGTTGTTCTTGTTTTTCGTCAAACTGCATGTCAGAGATGGAAGTAATTTCGCCCAGGAAATGGAGGGGGGAGGGGGGGGGGAGGCAGGTCCAGTTACATTTGATAGATGTCTACAGCATCGCCGAAAGGAAGCACACATCAGCTCAGAACTTGATGAAAGAAGGGGGGCTGGATTGGGGTGGTGGGCGTGAGGATGGTGGATGGAGGAAGAAGGGGCGTGGCGGAGTTCGGGCAGGAAGAGGAGGGGGTGCTCACGGCTGGAGGCTAGAAGAGGCAGAGAGGTGTACAAATACTGTGACAAAATTCGCTTCTAGGCTATGACTGTTTTTACTTGTTTGCATTTCTGCTTTTGTCTACGTTCCCTTGAATGCTATTTGAAGTTCAAATACACTTTGTTATTGGGGCGGGAGGATTGGCAGTGAGGGATGGGGATGATTCCAAGAACCCTCGTATATCTCCTCTCGTATATATTCCATCACTATTCCTACTCACGCGTCAACAACACACACGATCGTGATGGCAGAGGAACTCTTCCTCGCCGCTGTCCGACGCAGTATGAGCATGTTGATTGACACACTTGCCAGTCGAGTTATAACTTTTGTTCACGTGCGTCACAACTCCATCCCGGTGACAATGTCGTAGGGGGTGGGAGGCCAGAAAAGAAACAGTTCTGTCAAAGTAAACGAAGATTGAAGAGAGTCGGCCGGACAGACGAGGTGGTCTATTTTCGCGTTTCTCATGTCGCGCGTTCGCGTCCGCGTAGGAGTCGGAGAGATACTCATCAGTGAAGTGGTCTCTTGTGAGATACAGTTGTTGATGGCGAGTCAGGTCACCGTTCTTTACAGCTCGGCAGACCACGCAGGTCATGTTCAGACTGTAGACAACACCCCCAAGCCGGAACGACACAGCAACTAGGACACGAGGGAGAGCGCAGTTCTCCAACACCGTCAAACAGATTCTCTCTGTCAGAGAGTGAGCGTTAGATCAGGTTTCTCTTTGATCAAGATCCACACTACTGATCCACATAAAAACTGATTTAGAAACACATTTCGTCTTTCCACCAAGTTATTTTAGTAGTTTTGGGATAATGTTGCTGACGGATCCCGGATCCGCCAATTGACCTAAATCTGCGCAATGGATCGGCAGCAACATTGAAAGAGTTAAATCATGTTTTAATCAAGTTTTGTTAGAATCGGTTGGGTAGGAGTTTTTTTTTTCCTTCTTCTTCTTCTTTTTCTTCCGTAATCCAGTTGACAGGGAGACAAGTGAACGAATCAAAACATATGAGGGAAAATACAGCATCCATGGCGGCGTAATCAACGTTATAGTACTCGTGGGTGAACACTGGGGTTGGTGAACATTTTGAAACGATATAAAGTGTACTATCCACAGGAAAACAGTGCTCGTATTTCCACTTTTGAAACTGAATTGTTGTGTCACCCATGCTTAACTGGTGGAAGTTAGTAATCGTTTTGTGTAATAATTATCAAAATCTGTTCTGGCTACATAACTACTTTTACAAGCATTTTGAGCAAAAGTTTTGTTTGTTTGTTTCGTTTTGTTTTTTGTTTGTCGTCTTTTTCTTTTCTATCAAATAGCAGAATGAGTTTACCCCTTCTTTCTACTTCCCTCTTTTTCAATCCCTTCCCCCCCCCCCCCCCTCCCACCCATCTCTGCCCTTATCTCTGTCCTACTCTGTCTCTGTGTCTGTCTTTCTCTCTCTGACTGTCTGTCTCTGTCTGTCTGTCTCTGTCTGTCTGTCTGTCTGTCTTCTGTCTCTCGCTCTCTGTCTGTTCCTGTTACTGCGTGTGTGTGTGTGTGTGTGTGTGTGTGTGTGTGTGTGTGTGTGTGTGTGTGTGTGTGTGTGTGTCTGTCTGTCTGTCTGTCTTTTGAAAAATTAAACTAATTTCCCAGGCCAGAATGATTCCGAGAAAGACAGCAATAGAAGACCCTAGATTCAGAGTGCGAGAGAGAGAGAGAGAGAGAGAGGAGAGAGAGAGAGAGAGAGAGAGAGAGAGAGAGAGAGAGTGCGCGTTTGTGTGTGTGTGTGTGTGTGTGTGTGTGTGTGTGTGTGTGTGTGTGTGTGTGTGTGTTTTCTTCTTTTCTGTTAGTTTTTCTTTTACTTTTTTTCTTCTTTTCTGTTAGTTTTTCTTTTACTTTAAACTTGAAACTTTAGTCATTAAGTAGTTAAGTATTCCGGACTTCAGTTTGTGCCACTTTTTAAACTTTTGATCAAGTGAGTGTTCAATTTTATATATTTTGGTTTTGAACCGAACCGTGCGAGAATGTCGGCTGAGGCTTCTACTTCTGCAGTGCAGTGGCAGGCTGCTAGATCTAGTTTGGACAGTGTCGTGCAGAAGCTGGTGAGGGAGTCGACAGCAGGAGTGTGTGACGAGGTGCAGGAGAGCATTTTGCACAGACTGAATGCGACGAAACCCAGCCAGCAGAAGATCAGCAGCAAGAAAACGCCGAAAGGAAAAAATCAGAACCAGAATGACGTCAATGTTGATAGTGACGTTATTGCGATGCGCGTCGCCGAAATCCTAGTTCCAGTGATTGCCAAACAAATGGAAAGTTTGTTTGTGAAGGGGTTGGAGAGGGTGATCACTGGAGTGATGGACACTGTCTTCAAGAAAAACACGGAAATTCTGCAACAAGTGCAGAAATCAAACCTGCAGCTGCACTACTCCCTGGATCGCCAGGAACAGTACACCAGGCGGGAAACAGTGCGGATCATCAATCTGCCTGAAGAAGAAGAGGAGAACCTTGATCAAAAGGTAGCGACGCTGTTCCAAGAGGCAGGATGTGAAGTGAAGGCGTCGGACATTTCTGTTATTCATAGGAACGGCAGGAAGATTAGCGGCAAGTGTAGGCCTGTGCTTGTGAAGTTTCTTTCTAGACGTGTGAAAGGCGACGTCATGAGGAAGAAGAAGGAGCTGCATAAGAAAGAACAGTACAAGAGGGTATATCTGAACGACGACCTGACTGTCCTTCGTAGCAGGCTACTTCAACTGGTGAAGAAGTCGGGCAAAGTGGACAAGGTTTCAACGACTCCTGATGGCAGACTTCGGTGTGAGCTGAAGAAGATCCCTGGTCAGGAGAGGGCGCAAGTTGTAATGGTGGACAGCCCTGACGACCTCTTCAAGTTGGGCGTCGATGTGGACTTCCAGTTCCTTGGGCTGCAGCACCTCCTTGTCTGTGAGCCATAGGGATCTGCTGGAGGACGTGGTGATGTACATCAGTATTCAAGCCTTGACAGTGTTTCTAGTTTGAATTCTTCTTCAAGTTTTTCTAGTTCTAAATGTAGTTTATCTTTCCTGTCCCTCAATGTTTGTGGACTAAGAAGTCGCTTGCAGTTTAAAGAATTTACGAACTATATTTCCCAGTTTGACATATTAACATTCACCGAAAGTAGAACTGATGCACAAGACTCTGACTATTTAGTGGACTGCTTTAGTGATCTTGGTTACTCTATTGCTTTGTTTAGTCGAAAATACCTTTCATATCAAAGATCCGGTGGCATAGCCATTGCCTATAAAAAAATATATGAAGATTTTATTCAGGTATTGGAACTTGAAGCCAGTGGTGATAGTGACTGTGTTTTGTGGTTGAAAATCAACAAACTGTTGACAGGTTATGATAAAGATCTGCTCGTCGGTTCAGTTTATATTCCCCCAGAGGGAACTGCTTATGGTTCAGTGAACTGTTTTGATGATTTGGAATCTAGTCTTACACGTCATAATTCTAACTGCCATGTACTTCTTATGGGAGATTTTAATGCTTATACTAAATGTTTGCCTGATTTTCTGAAGCTTGATACAACTATCAATGACATTATTGCTGATGGTTTTCACTCGTGTATTGAAGATTTTGATATCCCTATTGAGAGATGTTCACAGGATGCACGTCGACCTAATAACTATGGTTATCGACTAACTGATTTTTTGCAAATCACAGAATCTGTTTATATTCAATGGGAGAGTTGGCAGAGACGCAGGTATTGGTCGATGCACTAGTAGTGGATGTACTGTGATTGATTATATGTTGGGTTCACCATATTTGTTCACACATATTGCTGACTTTAGTGTTGATCCCTTTGACGCCATGCTTTCAGATGTTCACAATCCAATTCTTGTATCTCTCAGCATTTCGTGGAAAAGATCAAACAATCAAAGTTCAAACTCCAATGAAAATAATAGAAGTGTAAGATGTCCAGAAAGAGGAAGACCTTTGTTTGATACAAACATTAAGCAGTGGGACCCATCTAAAGGTGAGATGTTTAAAGAAAACTTGCTTACTAAAAACATAGAGGAATTAAACAATATACTTGACAATGAAAACGCTTCTGTTGCCGATGCCTGTACATTGTTATCACAAATTCTGTTAGAAACAGCTAAAGACACTCTAGGAGAAGTAAAAAATGTATCAAAAGGTACAAAGCAAAAGTCAGACAAAAGCCATGAAAATAAGCCGTGGTTTGATGCCACATGCAGGGAACATAGAAAAAAGTATTTTACAGCCAAACATAGAACTAAATTAAATGATTCTAGTCCCAACCGTAGAGAGGTTGAAATTAGCAGTAAAGAATACAAAAAAGTTCTCAGAAAATCGTATAGAGTTTACACAAAACACTGGCATAAGAAGATTCGTAATCTAAAAGCTAATAGACCAAGAGAATATTGGGAAAACATTAAAATCAAAAAGAGAAATGAATGCCCTGTTAGTATGGATGATCTTTTCTTACATTTTAAATCATTGAATGTACAACCAGATAGTGTTGAGAATGAAAGTGATATTGACTGTGACTTGCAATATGATCTTGAATTTCTAAATGCACCAATAAGTGACGAAGACGTTGAAAAAGCTGTACAGCAACTTAAGAATGGAAAGGCTTGTGGGATAGATAGAATACGAAATGAATATATAAAACAAAGCATCCCAGTTCTCAAAACAAGTTATTGTAAACTTTTCAATAAAGTTCTTGATACAGGGACCATACCAGAAGAATGGTTGATTGGACTTATTCTGCCAATATACAAAGGAAAAGGTAGTAAATTGGACTGTAACAATTATAGAGGTATAACACTTTTGAGTTGTGTTGGAAAACTGTTCACAACAATTTTGAA
>JAMYXO010007373.1:0-12206 GCA_033310375.1 Conus canariensis
GCACTTTTTTTCATGCAGCCCATTCAGATGCCAACGTGCTGTCTTCGTAGGCCCAGATAAAATTTTTTTTATTTGTTTTCGTACAGAAAATAGGGTTTTTTTTCTGTTCAAGAAACTGTTTATGATAGGAAAGTCTGTCTTAGTACTGTTCGGCCTTTAGAAATGTATCTCTAAGAGGCCCCTTTCTGTGAAGACGTTTTATTTCGTTTGGTTTTTCAGCTACCCTTGAAATGGAAAAGGGAGCAAAAAAGGTTTGTCACTTCAAATCAACAGGGGGGGTAGTAGTCACTTCAATTTAAAAGGGGGGGTTAGAAGTCACTTAATTTAACAGGGGGTAGAAGGGCACTTCAAAACAACAGGGGGGTAGAAGTAACTTCAAATTCATAAGGGAGTTTGGTCATTCAAATCAACAGGGAGCCGTAGTACTTCAGAATCAAACAGGGGGCCAGTAAATCACTTTCAAATCCACCCGGGGAGCAGTAGTCACTTAAATCAAACGGGAACAGTAGTCACCTTCAAATCAAAAGGGGAGCAGTTAGTCACTTCAAATCAAAAACAGGGGGGTAGAAGTCCCTTCTAATATCAAACAGGGAGTTTGAGTAGGAAGTCACTTCGATCAACAGGAGCTAGTTTGTCACTTCAGAAACAACGGGAGTAGTAGTCATTCCCCCAAAAAACAGGGAGTAGTAGTCACTTTTAAATCAAGGGAGTAGTAGTCACTTCCCAAAACAACAGGGTGTTGACAGTCACTTCAATTTAATAGGGAGTAGTAGTCACTTCAAATCAAATGGGGAAAAAACTAGTCACTTCAAATCAACAGGGGAGGGGGTTTGTTTTTCCCTTTTTAAATCACAGGGATGTTTGGTAGTCACTTTTAAATCCGGGAGTAGTACTCTTTTTCAAATCAACAGGGAGTGGTTTGGCACTTCAAAAACAACAGGGAAACAATAGTCACTTCAAAACAACAGGGGCAAGGGAGTAGTTTTACTTCAAATCAAAAGGGAGAGTAGTACTTCAGATCAACAGGGGAAAATAGTTTGTCACTTCAGATCAAACAGGGGGGTTGAAGTCACTTCAAGATCAACAGGGGGAGTAGAAGTCACTTCAGTTTTAAAGGGGGGTTAAGGAAGTCACTTAGATTCAACAGGGAGCAAATAGGGCACTTCAGTCACGGGAGCGTTTGTCCTTCAAATTTAACACGGGGAGCAGTAGTCACTTCAAATCAACAGGGGCAGGTAGTCACTTCTGAATCAAACAGGGGTAGTAAATCCTTTCAAATCAACGGGAGTAGTTAGTCACTTCAAATCAACAGGGAGCATGTAGTCACTTCATAATCATAGGGGAAATAGTTAAAGGGCACTTCAATTTAACGGAGCAGTTTGTCACTTCAGATCAACAGGGTGTAGTGTCACTTCAAAATTTTTAGGGTTTTAGTTGTCCTTCAAATCAACCCGGGGAAACAGTTAAGTCCTTCAAATCAACAGGGGTGAGTAGTAGTCACTTCAAATTTAAAAAGGGAGTTGTGTCACTTCAAATCAACAGGGAGCTAAATAGTCACTTTCCCAAAACAACAAGGGTTGTAGTATCAATTCAACAAAAATTAGGGAGGGGAGTAGTCACTTCAAATCAACAGGGTAGCAGTTGTCACTTCAAATCAATAGGGAGTGGTAGTCACTTCAAATCAACAGGGAGTAGTAGTCACTTCAAATCAACAGGGAGTAGTAGTCACTTCAAATCAGCAGGGAGTACTAGTCACTTCAAAATCAACAGGGAGTAGTAGTCACTTCAAATCAACAGGGAGTAGTAGTCACTTCAAATCAACGGGTAGTCACTTCAATTCAAACAGGGAGTAGGTAGTCACTTCAAATTTCAACAGGGAGTAGTAGTCACTTCAAATCAACAGGTGAGCAGTAGTCACTATCAACTCAAAAGGGAGTAGTAGTCACTTCAAATCAAAAGGGAGTTAGTAGTCACTTCAAATCAACAGGGAGTAGAAGTCACTTCAGATCAACAGGGAGTATAAGTCACTTCAGATCAACAGGGAGTAGAAGTCACTTCAAATCAACAGGGAGCAGTAGTCACCTTCAAATCAACAGGGAGTAGTAGTCACTTCAATATAACAGGGAGTTAGTAGTCACTTCAAATCAACAGGGTGCAGTAGTCACTTCAAATCAACAGGGATCAGTAGTCACTTCAAATCAACAGGGAGTTAGTAGTCACTTCAAATTACAGGGATCAGTAGTCACCCATTCAATCAAAAAGGGAGCAGTAGTAGTCATTCAAATCAACAGGGATCAGTAGTCACTTCAAATCAAAACACAGGTTTTTAAATTCATTGTCGTCGTTTCCACTGTCATCCAAGCCCTATTGCTCTAAATTTTGTTATCTGTTGCCGTTACCCCCCCCCCTCCCCCCTCCCCCCCTTCTTTTCTCTGTCTGTCCCTCCTCTCTCTCTCTCTTTCTCACTGTCTCTCTCTCTCTCTCTGTCTTTCTCTTTGTCTCTCTCTCTCTCTGTTCTCTCTCTCTGTTCTCTCTCTCTCTCTCTCTCTCCTCCTCTCTCTCTCTCCTCTCCCCTCTCTCTCTCTATTTTAGACGAAAAATATCTGGCTGATTTTAAAGCGGCTCGATAAGTCTGATACTTTATCTTGTACTTCATGTTATGTAGACCTTAATCATTCACTCATGTAGTGTAGCCTTGCTTTTTTGATATACGTTAACTTTGAATTTCTACTGCAACATTCAAGTTTAGAAGAGATTGTCATGATTGTGAAATGTGAAATAGTGCAATACATTTGTCACCTCCTCCCCTCTCAGCGCCCCCCCCCCCCCCCCCCCGCTTTCTTGTCTCCCTTCCCCAGCCCCACCAATTCCATTTCCATTTGTTACCTCCATGTATTGTGGCCAAAGGCCGACGTACATTAAAATTCTGAGTTCTGAGTTCTCTCTCTCTTTTGTGGCCTTTATGTGAATAAACAGTCTGAGTTCTCTCTCTCTCTCTTCTCTCTCTCTCTCTCTCTCTCTCTCTCTCTCTCTCTCTCTCTCTCTCTCTCTCTTCGGGTTTTTCCACCCCATCGTCAGTTATGCTTAATAAATAAAACAACAAATCGTTCCCATCTGGGCAGCCAGGGATGAGGTATCCAGGCCTGTAGTTTCTAACGGGCAGAGGGACTAGGTCTGATCATTGGGTTAGTCTGCCTGGCTGCCGCTGCCTTTGTGCTTGAACATGCTGTGGGTGCTTTGTTTCCACTGAAGCGCTGGAGCAGAGAATGCTGTAATGGTGTGTGCGTTAGGTGTACAGAGAGAGAGAGGGGAGAGAGAGAGAGAGAGGTGGTGGGGGAGGCAGGGTTGCCAAGGTGCGTTCAGTCAGCCCTACCTTTGTTCTTACCTTTTCCTACTTTTTCTCCCCTTCTCCGACCGAAGCAACTGGTGAACGAAGCACCAAGTCTTTACCAACCGCCCGTAAGTTTACAGTATTTGACGGATCGCGTAGCTGAAAAGAGAAGCATGAAGAAGGCCGCTGGGTGGCCCTGAAGACAGACAGGCCTTTTGAGGGGCAAAACAGGCGAAGTAACCCGACGCCCATCGTCGGCCGACCAACACCTGAATGTGAACCCAAGTTCACAAGGAGCCAGAGCTGAAAGAGCGACAGACGACGGCCCCCACTCGGAACCAGACAGACTGTTGCCAACGACTACTACCACAAAGTTTGCAGACTTCAGTCTGCCACATATCCTGTCCTTAAGGGCCTGTGGCCAATAGGACGCTCATCTCCCACTGACCGACTGACCGAGTGAAAAGAGAGCGCAGTGCTATCCTCGTCTTCTTCGCAAGGATGTGAACGTGGAGACTGTGGACACGGGGGTTGAGGGGTCAGGGAGAAGCTTGCAGACTATAGTGATCCGTCAAGACTGGAGATGAATACAGCGAGGGAGAGAGAGAGAGAGATGGGGGGGGGCACACAGATGCAGGTTGGTGAAGACTGGAGATGAATACAGCACAGCGAGGGGAGAGAGAGAGAGAGATGGGGGGGGGGGGGTACACAGATGCAGGTTGGTGAAGACTGGAGATGAATACAGCACAGCGAGGGAGAGAGAGAGAGAGATGGGGGGGGGGGGGGCACACAGATGCAGGTTGGTGAAGACTGGAGATGAATACAGCACAGCGAGGGAGAGAGAGAGAGAGATGGGGGGGGGGGGGGGCAGACAGATGCAGGTTGGTGAAGACTGGAGATGAATACAGCACAGCGAGGGAGAGAGAGGGGGGAGGACAATGGAGATGAATACAGTGAGGGAGAGAGAGAGGGGAGGCGGGGGACCACAACAGATGCAAGTTGGTGAAGACTGGAGATGAATACAGCGAGGGAGAGAGAGAGGGGAGAACAATGGAGATGAATACAGTGAGGGAGAGAGAGAGGGGAGAACAATGGAAATGAATACAGTGAAGGAGAGAGAGAGGGGAGAACAATGGAGATGAAGACAGCGAGGGAGAGACAGAGGGAGAACAATGGAGATGAATACAGTGAGGGAGAGAGAGAGGGGAGGACCACACAGATGCAAATGGAAGACGGGTAGAGACAGTGATGGAACAACCACCGGACAACGCCTGGTGTGTGTGCGTCTGTGTCTGTGTGTCTGTCTGTTTGTCTGTCTGTCTGTATATGACCGCGCTGTGTGTGCGTGCACGCGCATTCGTGTGTATGTGTGTGTGTGTGTGTCTGTGTGTCTGTGTGTCTGTGTGTCTCTGTGTGTGTGCATGTGCTGTGTCTGAGCGCGCTCTGTGTGTGTGTGTGTGTGTGTGTGTGTGTGTGTGTGTGTGTGTGTAGTAGCAGTGCTTCAGTTTTACGTCTGTTCACATATGTGATATTAGAGAGAGAGAGAGAGAGAGAGAGATGCATAAATGTCTGTGACTATGTAAGTGTATGTATAATGTGGTTATCTAAGTGCATATATAAATGTCCCTCTAAACATCCCTACAACATACCTGCAAATAATCTTAAAGTAAATGCTTAACTGGACTACAAATTAAAGACAAAACAACATTGAAGGCAAGCTTTAAATCTGAAAAGACATCACACAAAGACATGCCTGATAATGGTGGTAAATGAGGTTGAAGAGGTAAACAGTCAAACAGCAGATGCTTGCTGGTTATTCTTCGTCCTCCAAAATACATTTTGCTTCGTTTGTATATTTAGTTTTCAAGGCATCAAGTTTTGATTTATAATATTGAAATGAAATTTCTGTATTGGTACATATTTTTAACTTGTAAATGAGGCATGCTGTTTACATGTTCATAATTAATTAAATAAGTATTTTTTATCAGCCACACCAAGCAACGTATTCTTGTAGTGTTTTCTGAATCGGCACCAGAAGGTTCGCTTTAATAATTGATTGAATTCAGGCAAAGAAAAGGGTATATTCAATACCGTGGCGCACTTTTCATTTCTGACTCCTCTCTTTGCGCATCTGTCAGCTAGCTCATTACCC
This sequence comes from Conus canariensis, assembly GCA_033310375.1. Taxonomy (NCBI): domain Eukaryota; kingdom Metazoa; phylum Mollusca; class Gastropoda; order Neogastropoda; family Conidae; genus Conus; species Conus canariensis. The sequence continues at coordinate 5,484 of JAMYXO010007373.1, forward strand.
CAAATGCCACAATGCGATGGCTTCCAACAGAAGGTGACATCAGTTCCTTTACATATCAAAACATGAATAAGATGGCATATTTCATTTACAAGAAAGTTGGTCGAAACGGTATTTGGAAATTTTATGGTTTCCAGAACAGACATCGAATCCACACAAATAACTACTTTGAATATTGATTGTGGCAAGTCAGTTAAATGTGAGAACACCGTAATAACCGCTAATATTTCGGCGACAAGTATTGATCTGCCTTTTCCAATGGAATATATCTTTTCAACCTTTTGTGATGGTTATAACAAAAGTAGAACCTGACTGATTATTAGACAATACTGAACCATCTGTGTAAGCTTTAAGATGTTGAGGACATTTCTCCTGTATGTGCATCTTTTCAGAATAAGATGAAATATTTGGTTGGTCAGTTTTGTTCACATCAGTGTGTCAAGATCAAAATGTGCCCTGTTTCTTTCCCAAGCTGGAGGAGAAATCAAGGCCACCTTCGCTAATGTCTCAGAACTGACTGTCGACTCTTTCAACAGATTTTCTGTACAAGAAGATACGTATATATATATATATATATATATATTTGTTATATTAAAAGCAAGTTAAAATCAAGCTTCTAAAAACATCTACAAATTTTTTCACGCTGTGCGGTCGTCAGGATGTGATGAGCTTGTGTTGCCAGTGCCACGTATATATATAGCTAGCTGGTTTGCTGTTGTTTTTTTCCCGTGCTACATGTGTTTCTCAGGTGTTGGTTTTTTTCGCTGATAGGAACTTCCATCTGTGTCTGCAATTGTTAACCATTTCTGTTCTAACATTTAGAGTTGCCAACTGTGGTTTACATAGTATAATGTATTTCTCTGTTAGGCATAGATTGCATTTTTTTGAAATGTTGTTGTATGATGCTGCTCTTTTTAAAATTTTCCAAGATATGTTGTAGTCTATGTTTTTTTCTTTAAGTTTCCAAATGTATTTACTCAATTCTGTTTGGTTTTTGTATCTTTCTTTGTTGAATGATTGTTTATGGTTTGCATATCTAGTTTTGAATTGGTTTTCCGTGATACCTACATATGTTTCTTTTGCGTTCTCTGATGTTACAGTGGCTTGGTACACAATGTTGTTATAAAGGCATTTGTTGCTTAGGGGGCACTGTTCTTTTTTGGTACAGTTACAAGATTTCCTTTCGTTACCCTCCTTTTTTTCTGTGCTGCTTTTCATTTTGTTTGCTGAATCGATGGCATTTTTAAGGTTCGGCATACATGAATATGATAATTTGATGTTGTTTTTGTTGAATATCTTAAATAATTTATGGTCTTTTGGGAAAGATGATTTCAAGATTTTAAAGAATTCTTTCCCTACATTTGTTTTAACTCTTGCATCATATGGGGGATTGTACCATATGATATTCCTTTTCCTGTTCTTTCTGCATCTTTTTGTATCATTGTCTGGATCGTATCTTAGTTTGTAATTGTAGCCACTTGTATGTAACGCCTCTTGGTATTCAGCTGTAGCGTTGTTGAATACCGTTTCGTTACATGACAAATTGGATAGTCTTTTATTTATGCTTTTGGGTATTGTTTTCAGTATGGAGGGTGGGTGATTGCTTTTGATGTTTACATAAACAGGCGTGTCATTTGGTTTCTTGTATGGCTTATATGTGTGTTGGTTGAGGTCTAACGTTATGTCTAAATAGTTCACTATCTTTTTGTTTGCTTCTATTGTGATTTTTAAGTTTTGGTTGTGGAAAATTTTACACAATTCTTTTTTCTTATTTTCAATATTTCTAGGGTTGTCATTCAGAGCGGCAAGGCCGTCATCCCTGTACAGTCCAGTTTGTTTTCCAAGTTTTTTTTGAATATTGGATAACATGAATAGTCCGACAAGCTCGCAAGTCTCGGCACCATCGTATGATCCCATTGTGACATCGAAAGTTGAATTCCTGCTTGTGTTCTTAATCCAGGTTTCATTTTTATTGTGCAGTAAAGTTTTCTTTGTGTGGAAAATGATTTCCATTTCTGACCCTGATATTTCTGTGTACTTGTTGGCAAATTTTATAGCTTTAGTTAGTAGCTTTTCATCTATAGATGGGTAGAAATCTACTATGTCAAATGTTATAAAAACTGTATTTTTCTTGTTTATTGAGGTTTTTGAACCATTGTATTACTTCATATGTGTTTTTCCAGAGATTGAGTTCAGTGTTCTCTTTTATGTTTTTTATGGTTTTCTCTAAGATTTTTTTACTAATTTTCCCTAGTTCAGATTTGGAAGGGTTTATCAGTCTACATGTTGGGTTGTTCAAGAAATTGGGTTTGTGGTCTTTAAGTGTAATAAAGGCTTCTCTAGCTGCTGTGGTCTCTACTCTGTCACTTAGGTCCATTTGGTGCACAAGTTCCTTTTCTTTCTTTCTGATATATATATATGTGTGTGTGTGTGTGTGTGTGTGTGTGTGTGTGTGTGTGTGTGTGTGTGTGTGCGTGCATGTGCGTGCGCGTGCGCGTGCGCGTGTGTTTGTACAAGTATAACTGCTGCCACCGTAGTAGAGACTGTCACCCCCTTTGTTGACCTGAGCAGCAGCAGCAGGCGCTGTTCCGTCAGTGTTTCTGAGTGAATTGGAACGGACTTTCCTGCAGCCGTGTGTCCGGGGTCTTCGGAGACCAACCGGAGCCAGTGACAAAATGCTGCTGTGAACAGTACAGCGAGTTGTGCGCAACACAGGTGTACACAGTCCCCTTAGGTTCCTACGCTTCAATACAGGAAGCTGATAATACGAAGCAGAGTATGCCATTTCTGCTGTTAAGGTTTCTATTATCTATCATTAGGCCCAGTAACTTCCTCCGTTTCACACCTTTCTGAAATGAAAGCTAAAGTGTGTACAGAGTGAAACCTCCCCGAAGTTCAGTATGATTGCCTCCCTTTAAAGACTTTGCTTTCTCGAACATTTTTTTCTCTCTCTCTCTTTCTCTGTAGACTTGTCTCTCTTAGTATACTCCCTTCCATTTATGACTTCTTTTCACAAATATATTGAGATCTTTGTAGCGGAGTTTCCCCTAGATGTATATATTGAGATCTTTGTAGCGAGTTTCCCCTAGATGTATATACTGAGATCTTTGTAGCGAGTTTCCCCTAGATGTATATACTGAGATCTTTGTAGCGAGTTTCCCCTAGATGTATTTCGGCGCTTTGCTTTGTCCTGCCCAGAAAAAAAACACACCAGTAGTTGACAGAGCAACGCATTGTTCTGTGTGCTCTGTGTTGTCATTTCTGCTAGGCGATTTGGTGTCGTCATCAGCAATTCGTTTGGAGTTACGGGCCTGTAATCGTTTCATCGTGGGAGCAAGAGATTGGATTTACGGGCCTGTGATTATTTCATCGTGGGAGCGAGAGATTGGAGTTACGGGCCTGTAATTATTTCATCGTGGGAGCGAGAGATTGGAGTTACGGGCCTGTAATCATTTCATCGTGGGAGCAACAGATTGGAGTTACGGGCCTGTATCATTTCATAGTGGGAGCGAGAGATATACCCTACTTGCGTGTTATTGTAGTAAAATGTTTCATATACAGCGAAGCATGTCTGAACAAGGCTTTGCAGTATAGTGTGGTGTGCTGCAGTGTCGGGAAGAAAGGTACCAAAGACTTCCACAGGGGGGCATTGTCTTTCAAGGGGGGGGGGGGGGGGAGCTGTTGGGGTTATCGGCATGAATTATTCATCCGTTGAGAGAGAGGCCGGCCACGTGCAGACGTATTAGCCTACAGCACGCGGTGCGTGGTCCGGAACTGAGTGCTCTTCCCCCCCCCCCCCCCTCCCCAACCTAGAACGTAGCCTGGAACATTTTGGTTCGGAAATTTTCGTCTGTGTGTGTGTGTGTGTGTGTGTGTGTGTGTGTGTGTGTGTGTGTGTGTGTGTGAGCGAGACAGACAGACACAGAGACAGAGACATAGAAAGGAAGACACAGATACATGAAGATAGTGAGAAAGGCAGACAGACACAGAGAGAGGGGGGAAATGCGCGCGCATACGCACACACACGCGCGCGCACACGCACACACATACGCACGCACACACACACACACACACACACACACACACACCGCGCGCGCGCGCGCGCTGCGCGCTCGCACAAGCTCGCGCGCGAGCACACACACACACACTCTCTCTCTCTCTCTCTCCTCTCTCTCTCACACACACACACACACACACACACACACACACGTTATTGCTAATATAAATCATCAGTTTTTATTTTAATTCAGTTTTTCTATCATCTGATAGTGTTCTATATTATCTTTAGTCCGTTAGTATCTTTAGTCCATGAAGGGACTAAAGCCAGATGGGGAGAAAAAAGAGCATCTTCTTGCTTATCTGTTTCCTTGGAGGGATAAAAGATTATCAATCCATCTCTCTCTCGGTGTCGTTTTTAGTTAGACATCATACCCGGGTACCTTAAATGACCACATGCACACAAAAATCTCAATGTTGATCCTCCCTGTAGTTCTAGACGAGAAACGACGAAGGCGAAGAACGAAGAACCTATCGCCTCACCGTTCGTTTACAGCAGTTCTCTCCCTCCCATCCTCTACCCAACCTCCTCATTCCCCAAGCCCCTTCTTCAGGTTTGTCATAATGTGTTTCTGGGGTGAACGGTAGTGCGAAGAAATAACAGCTAGCATCAAACGACCCTCGTGTCATTAGTGTACTCACTCCATTTGGGGCCGTACAAAAACACGACGGGTTTTCTGCCCTCCGCGTGAGTGCATTGACAGCGCCACGGACAACCCCACCAGCACTACAGGCTGTGGCCGCCACTACTACAGACCATGCTGATGACTCTATGGCTTTGTAGTGAGTGTGCAGGAGCGATGGCCCCAGTGCACACCGCTTTCAGGCTTTCCCTTCCGAAAATATCTTAGTAAACGGCAGACTTCAGAGAGTTCAGCGGTGTGCATGGCGTCTGTTCTTCAAATCCCCGTAATGTGATGCCATTACCCCCCCCCCCCTCCCCCCTCCCCGCTTTGCTCTCTTTGTCTTTCTGTCTCTGTCTCTGTCTGTCTCTCTGTCCGTTTGTCTCTCTCCGTCTGTCTCTTTGTCTGTCTCTGTCTCTCTCGCTGTCTCTGTCTCTCCCACCCTCTCTCTCTCTATCCCCGCCCTCTCCCTCCTCTTTCTGTGTGTAAGTCCGTCTGTTTGTCAGTCTCTCTTTGTCGCTCTGTCTGTCTGTCTCTGCCTCTCTTTGCCCCTCTGTCTCTCTCTGTCTGTCTCTCTGTCGCTCTCTCCCCCCTCTCTCTCTCTCTCCCTCTCTCTCTCCCTCTCCAGTATGCGTAAGAATGGCCCTGAATCTGTAGCCATTCCCCAGTTATTGTCCACAGCAGATTTTCCCCCATTATTTTCAGATGCCAGTCAGCCTGGACTGGTCAGCATGGATCACCACGAGGAGGGTGTCTCTGCTGTAAGGCAACCTTATGCCTTAAACGATACCAGTGGCGTTGTGCCACAGCCCCCTCAATATGATCAGCCACAGGCTGGCGATAATGCACGCCCTCCCTTTACTTCTATCCCAAAATACCCATTGTACCCATTTCCTTTCCCTTATCCAAGGTACGCAGATCCCAAATCGTATCCTAGAGGCCAAATTCCATGCACCTACCCCCCTCATGTGCCCCAACAGAGTGGAGACACTGCTCAGAGAACAGGACGGTTTCCTCTTGGGTCAGGTCCCCCGGCTCTTCATCTCGTGCCACAGGGCCAAAACCCAAATTCTCGTAGCTGGCCACAACCTGCCTCAGCAGGGGAGTGTGCTCAGCAACTTATGTCCCTGGCTGCACAGTTGATGTCACAGCAAGGGAGCCAGAGGCCTAATGGCAACTGGTAATGTGTGTGTCAATTTCTGATTTGATTTTGTTCATGCTGTTCTATATGCAGTTCAATTATTTGAGAAAGAAAAGTTTTGTGGAGAGTATGCTTTCATCTTAGCATAATACCAGAAATATCTTCTAATATTGCATGCGATTATTTATATCATCATTCAATTATTCAGTGTGGTGTGTGTGTGTGTGTGTGTGTGTGTGTGTGTGTGTGTGTGTGTGTGTGTGTGTGTGTGTGTGTGTGTGTGTGTATGAGTACGCCATGTCATCCCCATGAACTTACATGAAACTATTCTGTTCCCATAAGAATATGTTTTTCATGTTCATTTCATTGGCCGTATTATGCTTGTATTTTGGACCTGGGATACCTGGAAATTTGCAATTGCTTTGGCTCAGACGATTTGCTTAAGCCTCAGACTCTTCTTACGTTGTTTCTGTCGTGTATGTTAGCTTTTATTTTGCGGGCTTATGTGCCTAGTACTTGACATCGTTTTGAATTTTTTGGACCTTTACTGATTCTGAATGACAACCGTTTTTGGTTTTTTTTGAAACTAGGTTAACTGATATTGTTTCCGACCCTTTAGTTACTAAACCAGGCTATAAATTTTTTATACGTAAAGAAAGCATCACGTTCAAATAAACTAGAAACGGGGTTAGTGGCGTATATCCATCAATCAGTGAAGTATAAGCAACTTTAAAGGTTTGATAAACACTCTGTGGAATGAAAATGGATAGAAAAATGTGTCAAAAAGGGGAAAAAGACCAATGTTTAAAAGGTATATTGTACAAAACCCTGATTAACGGCTGAATTTGGGTTTTACCGTTTTTTAGTCAATGAAAGAAGAAGTAATTTGACCATTCCAGGAAATAA
>JAMYXO010007374.1:0-12205 GCA_033310375.1 Conus canariensis
CTCGACGGACACTGCTGACGTTTTTTTGGGGGGTTTTATTTTAGGGGGGACGCGCGGGGCGCTTTCGACCCCATTTCTGTTTTATCATGTTTTCCTTTGTTTAAAAAGGGCCAGCGACGTCTTTTTTTTTTTCAAAGGCGCTTTCCCTAAACCCCGGGCCCCAAGGACGGGTTTTGTACTTACCCTTGTCCCTAAAAAAGGCCAGCGGCTCTTTTTCCGTCAGCGCCCGTGCTAACGTGCGCTCTGCGTGTATTTTTCCCAAACATAAAGCAATCTAAAAAGGGCGCTTCGGACGTAATCTGGGCCCCTTTTTAGGGCGCCCTGCCCCGGGGGGGATGGACGTCTTTGTGTCTTTATCATGACCCCCTTTTCTCCCCTTCGCAGGGGACGTCATTTTGTCTTTTTTTACGCCGGGTCAAAAGGCCTGCTGACGTCATTTGGTGTTTATCATCACTGACCGACAAAAACGGTTTTTGCTTATTTTTGAGGGACCATGCTGACGGGGATTTTGGGTTTTTTTCTTTACCACGGCCCCCAATGATGCAGGATGATGCGACGGGGGAGGCAAGGCGGGAAACACGGAGGGTGACTAAAATTTTGCTTTACCTGACAAAATTTCCAAAAAACCATCTTGATCTCATTTGTGTTTTTATCATTGGGCAAACGTCAAAAGACTTTTTCTGACGCTTTTTTCCAATCAGGGCGCTGTCCCCCGGGGGGCAGGGTGCGGGTTTGTGGGAAAAAAAACGGGGGGTTTTCCGACCAGGGTAACGTCTTTTGGGGCCTTATCATGACGCAGTGCGCAAGACAATTTTTACGTCTTTTTTTCCCCTTTTTGACCCCGTCCTGACGCTTTTGACGTCTTTTGGGGCCTTACAGCGCCCTCACGGGCCCGCGACGCTATTGGTTTCCCTTTTCATGACAGCTGTGTTTGGGGGGCACATGTGATTTTTGTGGCTTACTTTACTGACGCGTTTTGCGCTTTCTGACGTCTTTTTGTGGGGTTAGGGGCATATGTTCTTCATTTGGTTTTTTCCCCATCCGCGCTGCGTCAACTGACGCAGGGGACTCATTCAAACCTCCATGCTGCTCGCGTTTTTTTCCCTCTAACGTTTTTTTTTTGTCCCCTCATGACACCTCCGGGGAAAACCACCCTGCAGTCTTTGGGGCCTTTTCAGACGCACTGCGCGAAAGTGCGCTTTCTGACTTGATATTTTTACCTATCATTTTTTGGCCCCCCAAAAACCCCTTTTCTACGGAAAAAGTTTTTTCATGACCCTGCGTCAACGGGGGGAAAGCTAGGGGATTTGGTCTTTAACAGACACAAGTCAAAAACGCATCTGATTTTACTTTTTAAAACTTTATCAAAAAAAATGGGTTTTTCTTTTGCACGCGAGGCAGGTTTTTTACATGCGCATTCGCCAAACAGGACTGACGTCATTTTTTGATTTATGGGGGAAAAAGGGCCCTTTTGGGGCCTAAAAAAAGATCAACGCGTGAAAGGGGCATGCCCACGGATTTTTTTCCCTTATCACCACCAAAGGGGCAAAGGCGCTGCGGCGGGTTTTTTTTTTATCATGACCCAAAAAAAAACCCCCCGCGCAACTTCGCATCTGCGTCATTTGTACCTTATCATGAAATACTGCGTTTAGGGGCGCATCGGGCGTTTTGTGTCCCCTTTTCTTTTACACCTGGGGTCGACGGGCCCTCTGACCCATTTTGGGTTTCTTCATGGGCACTGCGTCAAAGAACGCGGGGACGCATTTTTTTTTACATCTGGGGTCGCTACGTCAAAAAAAGCAGGGTGAGTCATTTTTTGTCCAACCATGAGCATCCCCCCAAAAAGGGGGATCTGCGTCTTTTTTGTACTTACCTTTAGTCACTACTCAAAAAAACGCAGCTGACGTATTTTTGTCCAATCATAAAGCCGGGTGAAGGGGGGGTGGGTTTACGTTTTTTGTTTCCTTTTATGACGCAAACATTTAAAGGGGGCCCTTTCTGACTTCATCTTTTTCCTTATCTGACCCTGCTCAACGGGGGGTTCGGGCGGGTTTGTTCTTTTTTATGACACTTGGGGTCCAGACACATGCTGATGCATTTTTTTTCTTTTATCTGGGTGCAAAGCTCAAAAGTCGCTGCTGACTATTTTTGGGGGTTATCTTTAGCCCCTGGGTTAAAACCAAATTTTTCCTCATTGTGTGCTTTTCATCACAGACTGCCCCAAAAAAAGGGGGGGGCTGAAAGCATTTTGATATGGACCAACTGCTCATTATTGCCTTATTTTTACGAAATGCGGAACGTGCGAGGGTAAATGATTTTGTACCCCCATGACGAAACATGAAAGGGGCTTGCGGGCGTCATCTGTGCCTTTTCAGCGCCCGGGAAAACCGGTGCATGCACCATTGTGTCTTTTTCATGACACAATTTGGGCCCAAACGCATGCTGATGTCATTGTGTCTTTATATTTTCGCAATGCGTCAACATCTTTGGGTGACCATTTGGGGGAAAACATACGCACGGGTTTTAAGGCCATTGTGACCTCATTTTTGGCTTACTTTCGACTGCACAAAAGGGGGGGATTTCTGACGTTTTTTGTGATGATGGGGACATGGCACCATTTTTCCTTAACAGGGAAACCCTGCTGGAAGTGCGGTCGAGTGAAATTTTTTCCTATCAAAAGACGCAATGAATGAAAAAAGCTTGCCCGACGGGCACCCGTCTTTTTTTACGCCCTGCCAAAAAGGGGGGGATGCTGACGTCATTTTTTTTTTATGGGCCAATGGGGTCAAAAGAAAGCTTGGGTGTGGGATTTTTGGGCTTTTCCCTTTGCGCCGGGCAAAGTTCCCCCCCACGTCACTGTTGCCAGGGGGCACTTGGGGGGAAAGGACGCAGCGAAGTCATTTTTTTCTTTTTTTAAATGACACGACAAGGCGGATGCTACGGGATTTTTGATGTGGCTCATCTGACTTTTTTGTTTTAACATGGGCGGCGCGGGGAAAGGGTGCATGCTGATTAAAGCCTCCTTTTCATGACCAATGCTCCCATGTTGAAAGCAATTGGGGTTTTTTTTTCTCCCAAAGCGTCCCAAAAAAGCCCTGATTTCTTTTTTGGGGGTTTTTCCCACGCAAAAAGTCCGACCTCGACTCATTTAGCCAATGATGACCCCCGGCCCCGGGGGGATTTGACGTCTTTGTGTAAAAATTTAAAAAAACGCTCAACGGCCTGGGTAACTCTTTTATCCAATTTGGTGCGGGAAGGACACATGCATACCTTTATTTTTTTTCCTCTCTTTCGCTTTTCGTCAACTCCCCTCTGACGTCATTTGATCCATCATACGCACTCGTCACGGGGGTTTCGGCGCTTTTGTTCCTTATCATGACAGTCCCTTTTGACGGGGGACTCTGAGTCATTTTTTTTTCCCTTTTTAGACGGGCTGCGTTTTTTGACGCGTGTTGACGTCATTTGTTTTGGTTGAAAACCGCCCCCTTCCCTTGGGTTTTTCCCCTCAGCCGCGCGGGGAAAACGATCGAAAATCATTTGTTCCTTCCCCTCTCCCCTGCTCTTTGACGCTTTCGGGCTTATTTTTGCCTTCGCATGGGCCCGGGTGGACCCGGGAGGGATTTGGGGGCCCCTTAAACATAACGCACTGGGTCGACGTCGCAAAAGGGCTTTTTGTACCATCATAACGCACTCTTTAAATACCTTGCTGACGGCATTTTTGGGTTTATCAGGGCGTACTCTCAAAGGGGGGGGGTTTTTGACGTCTTTTTTGCTTTTCTCAATCACAAGGGGGGGCGCCAGCTTAGACATTTGTGTTTTTATCATGGGGGGCTCCTGCCCCGACTCTTTTTGGGGGGGCCACTGCGCCAAAGGGAAGCGACGTCATTGTACGGTTTCTCTTTCTGCGTCCTTTTTCCCCAAAAAAGAGATCTCTTGAAAGGGGGATGATGACGTGAAGTCTCGTTTTCATACGCACTGCGTCAAAACGCATCTACGTCCTCTGTGCTTTAAAATGAAACAATGCGACGCACTGCGTCAACTTACCATTCTGGCTCATTTGTTTTCCCTTTTCATGCGTTTTGCGTCCCCCGACGTATGCGACGGGATTTTGTCCTTTTTTAAAACACTGCTCGACGGACACTTTCCCGACGTCATTTTTTGCAATTAAAAATTTTGGGGACTGCGTCAAGGCCATCCTCTTTCTGACTTACATGTCACGGGAAAAAACGCATGCGGGCCCTCTTTTTTTTTCAATCAGCCAGGGCCCTCAACGGGGGTTTCTGACGCATTTGTGTACTTACCATTTGGGGGCTACTCAACGGACGCATCGACGTCATTTTTTTTTAAACACGGGCGCGTGCTGAAAAAGCGGGTTTCTTTACGTGATTTTTGGGCCTATCTTTAACCCCAAATTTTAAAGGACGGGTTTCTGACGGGTTTTGGGCCCCTTTTTATGACCCCTGCCAACGGGGCATCTGACTCTTTGTGTTCTTATCATGCGCAATGCGTCGCATCGCGCTGCGCAATTTTTTCTTTTTATACGCCGGGTCAAAAAACCATGCTGAGCCCCCTTTTGGGTTTCATCCTGACACGGGGCAAAGACGGGTTTTTCGTCATTTGGGGATAGGAAATCCCTGCGACGTCATTTTGGGTTTTTAAAAAAAGACGCCGGGTCGAAGGAGGGATGGGGGCATGCTGACGTGGCCTCAAGGCGCAAAAAGCGGGGCGAAAGTCAATTGTGGGCTTTTTTCCCGACACAAAAGCGTCAAAAGACGCATCTTGATCCAAAATTTGGGGCTTTATCTTTACGCAAAAATCCAAAAAATCGACGCCCTTTTTGGGGGAAAAAAAACGCTTCCGTCAACGGGCGCATGGGGGACCCCATTTTTTGTACTAACAAACTTTTACATCAACGGCGCAGGGTAACGTCATTTTTGGGCCCCTTTTTAACCAGTGCTCCCGAGGCTTTTTCTTCTCTTTGGTTCCTCAAACTTTACCACTGCGCCAACGACGCAGGGTGCTCTTTTTTATCCTTCATACGCACTGCGGGACAAAAAAGGGGGGGGGGGGGGGGTTTTGTGGTCCTTTTTCATACAGTCGGTGGCGGGGGGTTGGGTGACGGGTTGGGGGGGTTTTTTTTGCGACGGGGGCTTTGACGCATGCTGCTCCCTTTGGGGTGTGTTTTTTGGCATAGCTTCCCTTAAAACCCTTTCCCGCTCTCAACTACGCTTTCGGGCGTCATTTTTATCCTTCTCATCGGGGTCTGCGCTTTCCCTTTCAACGTTTTTTTTGTCTTCCTTCACTCCCGGGCGGCCCTTCTGCGTCCCTTTGGGGGTCCTTTCATTCGCCTGCGTCGACGTGCGCATCTGACGTGTTTGTACCCCTTTTGATGCTTGCCTCAAAAAAACCTGCTGACGGGGACTGGGGTTTACATACCCCGGGGTCAAAGGGAATGCTTTTAATCATTTGTGTCTTAACAGGGAACAAAAAGGAAAAAAGACGCAGCTGATGAATTTTTCTTTTTCTAGGCTTTTTTTCAACTCCACGCGGGTTTATTTGGGGGTTTTTTTCCCGCGGGATTTTTGCCAAAAAGGATGCACGGCATTTGGGGGGGTTGGGTTCATACTGACGTCATTTTTGTCCCAACATGTTTTAACTGCTGAAAAATGCACCCGACGTGATATGTCTCGTTTTTCACCACGCAAACCAAAGGACGCTTCTACGTCATTGTGCCCTTTTCAGAAAACCCCAACCGAGCACTGCGGGAACTTTCCATTTAAATCATTTGTTCCTTTTATGAAGACGGGTCAGGGGGGGTTTTGACTTATTTTTTTCCTTATCAGACCCCTCTGCGTCGACGGGCACATGCGACCCATTTTTTGTCTTATCATGGGGGACGGGGCAAAAAAAGCTGCGGGGCGAATTTTTTTACATCAGAGTCGCTACGTCAAAAAACGCATGCGAGGGCATTTTGCCACTTCCCTTTACGCAGTCCGTCAACGGGCATGCGGGCGGGCCTTGTGGGACTACCATAGTCCTACGCAAAACGCATGCGACGTCATTTTTTGGGGGAGACATTAAAAAAAATGCTAAGGGCTATGGGTTCCCCGTATATTTGTACCCATCATGGCCAATCATAAAGGACCCTTGCGACTTCTCTTGGGCCCTTTCAGGGCGCCCTGCGCAAAAAGGGGGAGGGGGGACGGGTTTGGGGGTCCCTTTTTTTAAAAACCCTTTTTTCAACCCAAAACTCGGGTTCATTTAGTCTTTATTGATTGGGAATGCTCCAAAAGTCGCATGCTGACGGGTTTTTTGTGCTTATCAGGAAACAAATGGGGGGACGCTTGGGGCCTCTTTGTTCTTATCATCACGAAATGCCCCAAAAGGGCGGTTACGGGCGGGATTTGTGAGGGTGGCTCAAACTACGTCATTATTTTTCCCATTAGACGCACTGCGTGAACGGGGGGCGGGGCGTGATATTTTTTCCACCAGGGCGAATGCAAAGAAGGGCTTTTTGGGCGTCATCTTGTCCTTATCAGACGCCCGCTCAAAACCGGGGGCATGCTAAATCATTTGTTCTTTTCATGACCAATTTTTCTATAACGCATGCTGATGTCATTTGTGTCATCTTTTGCAATGCGCCCAAAATTTTTTGGGTGAGGGGTTTGTGTGCTTTTTCTTTAAACCTGGGGCAAAGGGGCATTGGGGACCCCTTTGGGGGTGCTTTTAAATTGGGGAGACGGGGACAAAAGGGGGGGGTGGACGTCAGTTTTAGGGCACATGGTCACGCTTTTTTGTCCCCCTTTTTTTTGAGCACTGCGTGAATTGCGGGCGACTGTTTTTTGTACCCAGGCGAATGAATGAAAGGCGCTTTCTGACGTCCCCTGGGTTTTTCATTGGAAAAACCCCCCCCCCCGGGGGGGCCCGCTGACTCATTTTGTTTTTTTCATGCCAACGGGAAAAACGCTTTTTGGAAATTTATTTGGGGGGGATCGGGGGCAATGGGGGCCGCGGGTTTCTGCGTCCCTCTTTTCTTTCATGGGGCACTGGTCCAAAGGGCCGGGAGCAAAGTCATTTTTTGGGGGTTTCTCACTACCGACAAGGGGGGGGGGCCCGACGTCTTTTTGGGGGTGGCTCAGCGACATCCTTTTTTTTTTAATCAGGGACTGCTGATGGGTTTCATCGGTGGTATGCCCCCTTTTTTTGACGGGATTTGGGCCAAAGGGAAAGGGCTCAATTTTTCATCATACAAAGCTCAAAAAAAAAAATCCTTTTCTTTGGGTCTTTATCTTACGCAATTTCCAACAGACCTGCGACGTCTTTTTTGTCCAATGATGACCTGGGCCGGGGAAAAACCATGGTTTTTTCATTTTTGTACTATTTAAAACTGACGGGGGTTTTCGGAAAGCAAAGCTTTTCGCATTTTGGGGGTATTTTTATGCGGGCCCCCGACCATCATTTGGGTTTTTTTTCCCATCTTTGAATTGGGGGCCAACTGGGGGCCCCCCCTGACTCATTTTTTTCCTTACATTTCGCACGCGTCCTACGGCCTACTGACGCTTTTTTGGGGTCCTTACATGACGTCGTGCGACGGGCCCCATGCGGGCTCATTTTTTTGTTTTCATGCTGACGCTCTTTGACCGTGGACGCATTTGTTGTGGTTTTTAAAACCCTCCCCTCGTTTTTTTTTCCCCCCACACCGCCTGCGTCAACAGACGCATGCGACTCATTTTTTATCCTTCTCATGCTGGGTCTGCGCGGGGCGCTTTCTTTCTTATTTTTTTTCCCCCTTTTTATGACACCGGGACGGGCACTTTGACTCATTTGTGCCTTCAACGCCGGGTTTACGTGCGCTACTGGAGAAAATTTGGGCCTACTTTTAAACCCCTGGGATCAAAGTACGGGGGGCTTTGTCACTTGGGGTTTTTTAACATGACGTACTGCTCAAAAGGGGGGGTTTTTAAGGGATTTGTGGGTTTATCTCATTTTCACAAAGGGGGGGAAAGACCAAAGCTTTTTACTTTTGGGTTTTTTTGGGGTTGGTCAAAAGGGGCACGCTGACTCTTTGTGTCTTTTTTTTGACGCACGGCCCCCAAAAGAGGGTGCGGCGTCTTTGTACTGATGGACTCATGCTGAGTCATTTTTTCCAACAGGCGATCGGGGGTTTAAAAGGGTGCATGAAAAAAAAGTGATAGGGCTCGTTACATACCACTTGGTCAAAAAGGCGGGATGCGGGCGTCATCTGTGGCTTTTCATACACATGCGACGCACGGGGTTTTCCTTTTCCCTTCTGACTCTTTGTACCTTTTAAGGGCGGGCGCGGGCCCCTGACGTATTTGCGGGGGTTATTTGCCCCTTTCATACCTCGCGTCGACGGCCATGGGTGAGTTTTGTGGCTATCGGGGGCCCGCGTCAAAAAGGGCGCCTTTCTGACGTCATTTTTTGTACTTACATGATCCTACAAAAGGCGCAGCGACGTCTTTTTTGGGACAGGGTCATACGCATCCCCAAAAAGGCCCCCCCGGGCTCATTTGTGTATTACCATTGGGGACTACTCCCCACGCAAAGCTGACGGGCTTTATTTCCGACACGACGCAGTGCGTGAACGGGGGCAGGGTTTGGATATTTGTACCTATCAGGGCGCTTTTAATTAAAAACCCTTGGGTGACGGCCATCGGTCCACATGACGCCCGGGGGCCGGGGGGGTTTACGTCTTTTTTGTCTTTATCATGCGGGTTTTCGTCACATCGCTGCCCGAAACAATTGTGTCTTTCATACCCCGGGTCCCGGACCATGCTGACGTCATTTTTTGGGCTTATCATCACGGGCACGCAAAAAAAAAATTCACGTCATTTGTGATGGGGGACTCATCGACGTCATTTTTTTTTTAAAAAAAACGCACGGGTCGAAAGGGCATGGGCATGCTGACTGGATCAAGGGGGAAAAAAAAGGATGCGACGTCAAAGGGGGGCCTTTTTTTCCGGCACAATCGTCAAAAACCCTTGACTCTTTGTGTCTTTACATACCCCAATGCGTCAACACAAGGCGTCATTTTTGGGCCCAAACAGACCGTCCGGGAAAGGGGGGGGGGCTGACGTCTTTGTAACTTCCCAAAAATGCTACATCAACGACCATGCTAACGTCTTTTGGGGGGTTTCAAAACGCAGTTTTCAGCATATTTCTTACGCATTTGTTTCCTCATCAAAAGCACTGCGGGAACGGGCGCATGCGACGTCTTTGTTTTCCTTTCTTTCGCCTGGGGTCACTGGGCCTGGGGTGAAAGCTATTTGGGGGCCCTTTTCATGACGGGTGTGTGGACGGGCACATCTGACGTCATTTGGGGTGCTTTTTTATGACTGAAATGCGTCTTGACGCTTCTGACGCATTTTTTTGTTAGAGGGGGTAGCTTATTTTTTTTTTTCTCCCCGCGGGGCTGCGGGAACTGCGGGATTTTTGGGGAAAAGTCATTTTATCCTTCTCATGCTGCCCCCTGCTCCCTTTTTTCCCTTTCCCTTATTTTTTCCTTTTCCCCCACACTCCCGGGCGGCCCCATGCGAAGGGAAATTTTGTCCTTTCATGACGCACTGCCGACGGCGCATGCTGACTGAAATTTTTTCCCACATGATGCATTGCCTCAAAAAAGCTTGGGGTGACGGCATCTGTGTCCTTTCAGGGGCCCTGCGGGAAAAGGGGGGCTACGCCTTTTGGTTTTTTTCAGGGCCAAAGGGGTCCCAAAGGCATCATGACATTTTTTCTTACATGAGCAATATCAACATTCGCACGTGAGGGGATTTGGGTTTTACAAACCTTGGGGGCCAAAAAAAAGGGTGCGGGCGTCTTTGTGAGAGGTTTTTTTTCTGGCCCTCCCTTTTTTTTTTTTATGACACTGCGTGAAAGGATGCATGCTGACGTGGGTTTTTTCCGTTATTTTCCCCCGCAAACGCCCAAAAAACCAGGGGGACTTTATTTTTTGTCTTTTTTTAAGGGCACAAAAAGCGCCCCGGGGGAAAAAACCAAACCCGACTCATTTGTACCTTATCATGACGGAAAGCGTCACTGAAACATGCTGCGTTATTTGGGGGCCTTTTTCATGACACTCTGCTCACGGGGGGCATGCTGACGCCATTTTTGGGGCTTATCTTGGGGGGCTGCGGGAAAAAACGCAGGGTGCGTCATTTCTGTACTATTATAGTCGCTTTGTCAACGGAGCAGCTGAGGTCTTTTTTGGGCCCTTTCCTTTACGGGGGCCTCAACGGCGCATGCTGACGTCATTTTGTTTTTCCATGATCACACGCAACGGACGCATGCTGACTCAAATTTTTGTCCGATCCCTAAACACTGGGGGGAAGGGCTAGGGTTTTCCTGATATTTGTTTCCTTCATTTCAACATGAAAGGGGCCCTTGCTGCTTCACTGTTCCTTTCAGACGCCCGGGGGCAAGGGGGCCCCCCCGGGCGTCATTTGTGTCTTTTTATGACACATTGCGTCAACAACACATGCGATTCATTTTTTTCCCCTTTTTCATGGGGGCAATGCGGGAAAAGGGGCATGCTGACTCCATTTGTTGCTTACATACGCACGGGGGCAAAAAAGGCGCATGGGGGCCCATTTGTTGCTTAACTTTACGACTGCCCAAAGACGGATACGACGTCCAATTGGATGAGGGGGCCCCAAAAAGACGTCATTAAATTTTCCCCATTAGGCCACTGCGTGAACGTGCGGGGGGGTGGTGATTTTGTACCTACCATACGAAATGCTTAAAAAAACGCTTCTGACGTCACGTTCCTTTTCAGACGCCCTGCTTTAACCCCGGGGACTGGCGGGGCTTGGGGCTTTTCTTTTCACAATTGGTCATAGACCATCTGGGGTTCCTTTGGGGGTCTTTACATGTCGCAATGCTCCATCGAGGGTACGTCAATTTTTTTGGGTTACATACGCCTGGTTTAAGGGCGCTTGGGGCCCATTTGTGGGCTTTCTTGGGGAGACTGGGGCAAAGGACGGATGCTGACTCATTTGGGGTTTTTGGGGGGATGGGCCCCTCTTTTTTGCCCATCTGGCGGGACTGCGTTAAAAAGCGGGGGCCACGTGATATTTTTAAACCCATCAGGGGGGGAATGAATAAAGGGGCCTTTTTGGGGGTTCCCTCTGTCTTTTTTGCGCCCGGCTCCCAAGGGGGGCATGCTGACTTTATTTGTGTTTTTTTTTTTGACACAATGGGGGGGGGGGGGGGGGTGCGTCCCCTTTTGTGTTTTTCATGGCGCACGGGGGGAAAAGGGGGGGGGCAGAAGCATTTGTTTGGGGTTTTTTCACTGACAGCGACAAAGGAAATCTACGTCTTTTGGGGAGTTTGGGCTCATGCTGACTCATTTTTGTCAATCATGAGGACGCGTGAATGGGGGGGATGCTGAAATGGGGTTTCCCCTTATCAGCCAAAAAGGCCAAAAGGGCCCCATGTTGGGCGTCAATTGTGCTTTTTTTGAAAACAATGCCAAAAAAACGCACCTGATACATTTTTTCTTTTTTATACCCCAATTTTCCGGCAACAGACCATGCTGACGTCTTTTTAAAATCCCCCAAAAAAAGACCTGTCCGTTTTGGGGGGATTTTTGTCATTTGGGGACTAAAAAAAAAATGCTCGCCAAAAACGCATGCTAACGTCTTTTATCCATATTTGGGGTGCGTCAAAAGGACCCCATGCATTTTCATTTGGGGTTTTCCCCACATGACGCATGGCCCAACGGCGCATTTCGGAAACCTTTTTTATCCTTTCAACGCACTGCGTCACTGACGCTACTGACCATTTGTGCCTTACTGGGCAGCGTGTCGACCCAGCTGACGTCATTTTTTGGGCTTTTTTTCTGGGCCCGCGTCTTTTTAAAAAAAAGTGTTACGTCATTTTTGTGTGTTAGAAAAAACTTTCCCACTTTTTTTTTTTTCCCTTTTAAGGGCCCCCCGCGTCAACAGACGCATGCGCGTCTTTGTAAACCCTCGGGTGCTCTGCGTCTTTTCGCTTGGGTGACTTTTTTTGTCCTTCGCATTCCCCGGGGGGGGCCCCATCGGGCGTCCCTTTTTTGTCCTTATCAAACGCACTGCGTCGAGTGCCCCCTACTGACGAGATATTTTTACCTACAAACGCACGCACAAAATACGCTTTTCTGACGTCATTGTGTTTTAAACTGGGGCCTGCGTCAAAAGGGGGGTTTCTG
>JAMYXO010007375.1:0-12204 GCA_033310375.1 Conus canariensis
GGCCGAATATCATCGGACCACATGGTGTGGGACAGGAAAAAACTCAAATGGGAAGCTGCTTCTTACACTCTGCGGCGAGTTTGGTTTGACCATCACCAACACACTGTTCCAGCTGCCGGACATCCAGAAGGCCACCTGGATGCACCCTCGCTCCAGACACTGGCACTTGATCGACTCTGTGATCACTAGGTGGCGTGACATCCAGGATGTCCACATCACAAGAGCAATGAGGGGAGTGGACTGCTGGACTGACCACCTGCTGCTGAGGTGCAAGCTCTCCTCCATTGCTAGCACCCACAGACACCAGAAAGCCAACATCAAGAAGAAGCTGGATGTCCAGCAACTGAATGATCCAGTGACAAAGGAAACCTTCGTGACCAACCTTGCGAACCAGCTCAATAGTTTACCAGATGAAGCTGACTTAGAAAAGGCCTGGGTAAACTTCAGAAACGCAGTCTACGACTCTGCTAGGCTGTCTCTTGGGCACCCAAAGAGGAAACACTAGGACTGGTTCGACAGCAACAACATGGAGATCGGCAGACTGCTACAGCAGAAGCACAAAGCCCACACAAGCTGACTCGACGACAAGCAGTCAACAGCCAAGCATGATCGTCTCAAGCATCTCAGAGGAAAAGTCCAGCCTGAGCTGAGACAGATGGAGGACGGTTGGTGGAAAGAGAAGGCTGCAGAGTTAAAACAGTACGCTGGTGAGCACAACCCCAAGAAGTTCTTTGCAGACCTGAAGACTGTATGGCCCCTCCTCCAACGCCATGGCGCCTGTACGGACAGCTGATGGCACTCTGCTTACTGAGAAGAGTGATATTGTACAGCGGTGGTGTGACCACTTTAGCCAGCTTTCTGAATAGACCATCTCAGATCAATCAGCAAGCGATCCGGGACATGCCCCAACGTTCAGTTTTGACATCGCTTGGCGACCCACCGACTACGCAGGAAATCTAGAAGGCGATCAAGCAGTTCCCAATCGGAAAGGCACCGGGCCCTGATGGCATTCCTCTTGAGATCTTCAAGGATGGTGCAGAGGCCATGGTCGACAAGTTAGCTGAGCTGATGCAGCAGTTCTGGGGTGAGCGAGCAGTACCACAAAACTTCAAGGATGCCAACATCATCCACCTGTACAAGAATAAGGGCGACAGAGCATTATGCGACAACCACAGAGACATCTCACTATTGAGCATAGCAGGAAAGAATATGGCCCGGGTCATCCTGAATCGCATCATACAACCCTTGCTGGACGATGTCGTCTCCGAGAGCCAGTGTGGCTTCAGAAGCAGCAGGGGGACAATCGACATGATCTTCGCTGTTCACCAGCTGCAAGAGAAGTGCCGGGAACAGAATTAGAATCTCTACATCCTCTTTGTGGACCTGACAAAGGCCTTCGATACTGTCAGTCGCGAGGGTCTGTAGGCTATACTGTCGAAACTTGGCTGCCCACCGAAGTTTGTCAAGATCATACGATATTTCCTTGATGACATGATGGCTCGCATAGTGGAAAAAGGCACTGTGTCTGACCCCTTCCCCGTGTCCAACGGAGTGAAGCAAGGATGTGTCCTGGCACCAATCCTGTTCAGCCTTATGTACGCCACAATGCTGTTCTCTGCTCTCTCCAGTACCAACGCGGAGATCAATGTCCGCTACAGATGTGATGGCCGCTTCTTCGACTTAAGGTGCCTGAAGGCCAGAACAAAAGTTCTTGAGGCCCATGTTAGCCACTTCCTGTTTGCCGATGAGTGTGCACTCGCAGCACTCAACGAACCAGACCTGCAAGAGCTTGCCAGTTGCTTGTCTGCAGCAGCAAAGGTCTTTAGCTTGACGATCAGCCTGCGGAAGACAGAAGTGATGCTAAAACCAGCACCCGCCCTCTCTCCTCCAGAACCAAAGATCGTAATCGAGGACACGACCCTGAACAATCGAGGACACGACCCTTCATCGTGTGGCTTGGATAAAGAAGTGTCGAACAGACTGGCAAAAGCAGGAGCTTCCTTCGGCAGGCTTTGGAACAGTGTGGGGAGAGCGTGGCATCACTCTAAGTACCAAATTCGCGGTCTACAGAGCAGTCGTTGTCATCTCGCTGCTCTACGGCTGTGAGACCTGGACACTGTACAGGAAACAACTGAAGACTCTGGATCAGTTCCACCTCCGCTGCCTGCGTAAGATCATGGGTATCTCCTGGGAGGACAGGATGTCCAACACAGAAGTGCTTCGCAGAGCAGAGATGCCTGGTATCGAGGCGCTGATCATGAAAGCACAGTTGAGGTGGGTTGGGCATGTGGTACGAATGGACAACACGCGACTTCCAAAAATGGTCTTCTTCTCTTCCAAAAATGGTCTTCTCTGAGTTGGCAGCTGGAACAAGGAACACTGGGCGGCCACTCAAACGCTTCAAGGACTGCCTGAAAGTATCACTGGCGGCCTGTGGCATCCCGCTTCAGGGCTGGGAAACACTTGCCACAGACTGCAGTGCCTGGCGACTTGCTGTCCACCAAGTAGTAAACAGCTTCGAAGAGAGGCGTTTGCAGGAATTGGACCAGAAGCGCCAAGCCCGCAAAGAGAGGAGACCTGACCCAATGACAGCTGTCGCATGCCAGAGTGCAGACGTATCTGTGTGTCCAGCTTTGGCTTGCGCTCACACATGCAGAGTCACTGACGTCTTCGTCGACCACGACGGGCATCCATGAACAGTGTGACACGTTGTGTGGTGTTTGTGACATCTTCTGCCCTGGTCTTCTGTCGGTAGAAGGTCAGATTCTTCTCATTACCTCTTGACTCCTCATTCTGTCGTCTCTGGCCTTTCCTTCATCCCACTGTCTGTCCGTCTGTCTGTATGTCTGTCTGTATCTCTCTCTCTCTCTCTCTCTCTCTCTCTCTCTCTCTCTCTCTCTCTCTCTCTCTCCTGTCTGTGTATCTACTGTTTGGCTGTCTGTCTGTTCGTCTGTCTGTCTGTTGGCCGGCTGTCTGTCTGTCTGTCTGTCTCTCTGTTTCTCTTTCTCTCTATTCTCTCTCTCTCTCTGTCTGTGTATCTGCTGTCTGTCCGTCTGTCTGTCTGTCTCTGTCTTTGTCTGTCTCTGTCCGTCTGTCTGTTTCTCTCTGTGTATCTGCTGTCTGTCCGTCTGTCTGTCTGTCTCTGTCTCTGTCTGTCTCTGTCCGTCTGTCTGTCTGTTTCTCTCTGTGTATCTGCTGTCTGTCCGTCTGTCTGTCTGTCTCTGTCTCTGTCTGTCTCTGTCCGTCTGTCTGTCTGTCTCTGTCTCTGTCTGTCTCTGTCCGTCTGTCTGTCTGTTTCTCTCTGTGTATCTGCTGTCTGTCCGTTTGTCTGCTTGTCTGTGTTCATCTGTCCATCTGTCTCTGTCTCTGTCTCTGCCTCTCTTTGTCTGTCTGTGTCTCTGTGTCTGTATATCTGTATCTACCGTCTGTCTGACCGCCTATCTGTCAGTTCGTCTGTCTGTTGCCTGTCTGTCTGTCTGTCTCTATCTCTCTCTCTCTCTCTCTCTTTCTCTCTCTCTCTTCTCTGTCTGTGTGTGTGTCTGTCTGTCTGTGCCTGTGTGTCTCTGTATCTGCTGCCTGCCCGTCTGTCTGTCTTTCTGTCTGTCTGTCTCTGTCTTTTTCTCTGTCTGTCTCTCTCTGTATCTGCTGTTTATCCGTTTATCTGCTTGTCTGTCTGTCCATCTGTCCCTGTCTCTGTCTCTCTCTGTGTCTCTGTCTCTCTCTCTCTTTTTCTTTGTCTCTCTCTGTGTCTGTGTCTACTGTCTGTCTGACCGTCTGTCTGTGGCTGTCTCTCTCTCTCTTTCTCTCTCTTCTCTCTCTCTTTTTTTCTCTCTCTGTGTCTGTATCTGCTGTCTGTCCGTCTGTCTGTCTGTGTCTTTGTCTATGTCTCTGTCTGTCTGTCTGTCTCTCTGTATGTGCTGTCTGTCCGTGTGTTTGCGTGTCTGTCTGTCCATCTGTCCATCTGTCTCTGTCTCTCTTCATCTGTCTGTCTGTGTCTGTGTCTCTGTGTATCTGCTGTCTGTCCGTCTGAATATTCGTCCGTCTGTCTGTCTGCCTCTGTCTGTCTGTCTGTCTGTCTGTGTCTGTGTCTGTGTATCTGCTGTTTGTCTGTCTGTCTGTCTGTCTGTCTGTCTCTATTTCTCTGTCTCTCTGTGTATCTAAACAAAACCAAACAAACATTGGAATAATTTCAAGGCCAACATTGCGAAGACTCCTAGAAATTGGGGCAAACTCATACTGGGACTTTCCAGTAACAGACACAAAAGATGAAGCACATGTCAACTGAGATAAGACTTTGAATCTCTCAGGGTCCCCAGCGTATACTGTAGACGTGGGTGCGCTTGTGTGTTTTCATCAGTGTGGTGATGTCAGCATGTTAATTAGAGTGTCCATGGACATCATGAGTGTGCAAGCATTGGTGTGTGCATGTACGTTCGCTCGCTCCTACCCACACACATATACACATGTGTGCATGTGCACGTCCACACCGACACACGCGCTCACACACACACATACACATAAGCGCACAAATGCACACACACGCGCACATGCGCACACACCCACATACAAAGACACACACATACACACAGATATGTACACATATAGCCTATATGCAGATACGTGTGCTCACACAAACCCACAAATCACACACACACACACACACACACACACACACACACACACACACACACACACACACACACACACAAGAAAACAAATGGTAGGTAGGCACTCAAGGTCTGACCAGCGAGTTGGGCTAATGCGTAGGTCAGACATCCGCTGAGTCGTAGCCACGAGACCTTCTTCAATTGTCTCTTCTTTTTTGTTGATTCATTTATCCATGCGTAGTATGGTCTCAAAACTTAGCGGATGTGGTGTAGCGTATATGGACTAGTCTGCACGCAGTGACGCCTCCTTGATGAAACTGAAACTAAAACTGAATGTGTGTATCTATTGTCAGTCCGTCTGTCTGTCTATCTGTCTCTGTCTTTCTCTCTGTCTCTCTGTGCTTGTGTCTGTAAGTGTATATGTTGTCAGTCCGTCTGTCTGTCTGTCTCTGTTTCTCGGTCTGTATGTCTGTGTGTCTGTCTCTGTCTGTCTGCCTGTCTGTGTTTGCGTGTCTGTATATCTGCTGTCCGTCCGTCTGTCTGTCTGTTTGTCGATGTGTCTTTGTCTCTTTCTCTCTCTGTCTCTCTGTCTGTCTGTAACCGTGTCTGTGCATCTGCTGTCTGTCCGTCTGTATGTCTGTCTCTCTGTCTTTGTCTGTCCATCTGTATGTCTGTCTCTCTGTCTCTCTGTCTCTGTCTGTCTGTCTGTCTGTCTGTCTGTCTGTCTGTCTGTCTGTCTGTCTGTCTCTCTCTCTCTCTCTCTCTCTCTCTCTCTCTCCCTCTCTCTCTCTCCCGCCCTCCCTATCTCTCTCTCTCTCTGTCTCCTCTCGATGCAATGGTGATGAACAGATAGAGAGAAAAGACAGTTTATGTGTACAAAAACTTGTTTGGAATCCTGACTACTATGATATGTTTAAAAACGGTCTAATTAGACCCAATTCCATAACTGCTTTGGAGGAAGCCAAACAAATGATAAGTGTAGAGTGTAGATGTTATTGTGTCCAATGCTGTGTTCAATGATACTTTGACAGTGGCTTCAGAATGTATGTTAAAACAACTGAAATTTGGTAGCTTCCCGAAACAGCATGTATGGTTTGACAAAGAGTGCACGACAACAAAAGCGTCCGTAAAAGTTCCCTAAGAATCTTCAGAAATGAGCGATCCAAAGCAAATTTAACTGAGCACTTGGAGCAGAAGAAATTCTACGAAGATTTACTGAAAGCTAAGTCCGATATACATAAAACTGGTCTTAAAGGCCTGTCACACAGAAAAAACAGATGAAATGCGCATATACCACTTACAAAGTTTTGGCAGATTTTCTGGTACGCGCTGATACGTGGAAAAAATGAGAAATTTTTGGGGTCTTTGCGTCAAATTTTGACAGATGTATCACGAATAAAACCTGATAAAGCACTGACAAATCACGACTGAAAGACAGATGCTCCACGTATATCAGCGAATACCGCCCAAATGTCCAATTTTTGTTGCAGGACACGCAAATCCACTGATTGCGGGCGTATCCTCCGCGTGTAACCCGCGTATACTCCACGCATTCGCGAATGAAAGACGGATGCTCCACTGATGAAACACGGAAGCTCCGCGCACGCTTCTCGATTGGTCGGCGGTTGCTAGGCGTCTGAATCACGTGCGCACCGCGCAAATATAAGCCGAGTGCCGATGAGTGGTTCAGCATAACATCGCCGACTTCTCGACCAGCAAAGATGGGCAAGAAGAGAACTCCCAAGAGTCCCCAGAAGACGAGGAAGAGGATGAAGGCCAAGTCCCCTACTCCAGAGCCTGTCCCTGAGCCGCAGGTGGATGAGGCCCAAGATGTCAAGGAGGCTGCAGGTGGCGAAGAAGGAGAGGTTGCTGATGGTGCTGCCGCTGTTGATGGTGCTGGTGCTGTAGCTGGTGCTGGTGCTGGAGACGAGCCTGACCCTGAAGAGCATGAGCCTGAAGACGGTGCCTCTGACAAACCTGGCAAGGGCAAGGGCAAGAGCCAACCTGCTGATAGACAGTCCTACGCCCTAACAGCCCCGCAGGAAGACGCCTTGGTGGAGTGGATCCAGGCCAACGATGGCATCTGGAGGAGGGGGAGCAGCCAATACAAGACCCGGAAGCACCTGTGGGAGGCCAAGGCGGCAGAGATGGGAGCCACCGTGGCCGGACCCACACTCTCCCTATTCTCCTTCTCTCCCTCCTTCTTCTGCGCCTGCGATTCAGGATGGCATGGAGCTGGATCAATTGGTTGTTATGCTGCTGGAGGAGGAACACTGCCACATCTGGCCGTTGGGGGTTCATGTGATGACTTCTAGGGTTGTTCAAGGGGGTCTGATTGAAGGATCCTAGATGTGTTCTCCTCGGCAGCTCGGCACAGACTGAGGTTTGAGAGGAAACATCGGCCAATTTATAGCCCTCCGACCATACGCCACATGTACGCCATTCATCCTGCAATCTTGCGCCATGCATTCGTGTTTTATCAGTCTATCATTAGTATTTCATGCGTCTAATACGTGTATTATAACGTGATATGTCCGCTCAATTCGTGGTATATAAGTGATACTTCTGTGTTTTTCGCGTGGAACTTTCGTGAAACTTACGCGGATTTGCGCAAATTTGTCTAAAAACACGCATAAGCACCGATGCAACACGGAAGAAAGGCGCACTCGACGCAATTATTGCGTATGGAAGGCGTATATCTCACGGTAACATCTCGTATAGTCCACGTAAATTCAGAAAATCTTTGCGCGCCAGTTATTTTGAACAGTCCAAAAGGATGTGGCGCGTATGGATTGGGTTGGCGCACGGTGGCCGTTAGAAAACCGTATGAAACACCGATGATTTGTGCATAACGCTGATGCTCCACGTTTCAGCACGTATCGGGAAAATTTTATACGCGATGTTTGCGTATTTGCAGTGTGACAGGCCTTTTAGAGACAAATTATTGAATGCTACCAACGACTCTAAATTGTTTTGGGCTACTCTGAAAAATGTCAGACATAAGCAAAAGAATTCATTGGGGGACATTTCGAAGGAAGACTGGCGAAATCATTTTACGAATGTTTTTGAAGCAACATTACAGTCACAACCATCGATTGTTTGTGAGGAGAATAATAATGTTGAACATCAAGAAATAAATAGCTTAAACTCGGTTATTACCGGCGAAGAAATCATCGATTCAATCAAACATTTAAAATGCAATAAGGCAGGTGGTCCAGATGGACTAATTCCTGAGGTATTCATTTATTCGTATACATGGATACTGCCTTATTTAGAAGCATTCTTTAACTTTATTTTTACTTCAGGAACCGTATAAACGTGAAATCCTCATGATCCCAACAGTTACAGAGGTGTCTCTCTTTTGAATGTATGTAGTAAATTATACAGCTATATTGTAAATAAACGCCTGGCAGATTGGATTGAAGATAAAGGAATCATTGGCGAGGAACAAGCCGGATTTAGAAAAGACCATTGCACTATTGATCATGTCTTTACACTTTTTGCTGCTATTCAAAAACATCTAGCATGTAACAAAAAACTTTACGTCGCTTTCATTGATTTTAGGAAGGCGTTCGATCTCATTTTCCATGCTAAGTTATGGCCTATCATGTTGAAGAACGGAATATCGGGTAAAATGTTAAGTGCTATTCAAAGCATGTACAAGGTGGTAAAAGCGTGCGTTAGATGCGGTAGTGGTGCAGGTCTGACTGATTTCTTTTTCTGCCAGAAAGGCTTCAAACAAGGTGAAACTGCATGTCCTCTGTTATTCTCAATCATGATAAATGAACTATCACTTGACATAATCCACAACGGTAAACACGGTGTTCAGCTACACCCTGACGTCGTTGAACTATTGATTATTCTTTTTGCAGACGATGTTGCTTTGCTTTCATACACAGTAAAAGGCCTACAACTCCAATTAGATTTACTGAGAAAAAATGCAGACTCGCTTGGCCTTTCGGTTAACCTGGAGAAATCCAATATTGTGGTGTTTAGAAATGGGGGCTATGTATCTCGCCATGAAAAATGGTTTTACGGTAAATCTGAAATGGAAGTGGGAAACTCGTACAAATATTTAGGCGTATGGCTGACTACTCGTTTAAGATTCTCACTCGCCATGCAAAAACAGACAGCAAAGGCAAAACTAGGTATTGTGGAAATATTTAAAACGTTATGGAAGTTAGGAGATGTTTCCCCTACATTTTCTTTAAATTGTTTGATGCTCAGATAAAACCTATCTAACTCTACGGATCTGAAATCTGGGGAATGTTAGAGCAAATGTATATCGAAAAGGCTCATACATTTGCGTTGAAAAAGTTATTAAAAGTGGCGCCCGGAACACCAAATGACACGGTGTGTGGGGAAACAGGTAGAGTACCAATAAGTATAGACGCAAAAACAAACGCTGTCCGATTTTGGATCCGCCTCACAAGAATGAACAATGAAAGACTGCACAAGAAAGCTTACAGTATGCTTGTAAATCTAGACAGGAATAAAAAAAAAAAAAACGTGCTGCGTATCAGATATCCGCAAGCTGCTTACGATGTACGGTTTTGGTTATGTGTGGCTTAATGGAGATGTGGAAAATGTGCATTGGTTCCTACGACTTTTCAAGGAACGTTTAACTGATTGTTGGAAACAAGGATGGTGCAGTAGGCTCCAGGAACATGACAGATATTCTATATACAAAACGTTTAAATCCGAGTGTTCATGAGAAGCGTATTTTCAGTGCATCAGAAATAAGGCATTAAGGGATATCTTCATGCGATTCAGACTTGGTATCACAGATATAACAACTCATAAATTCTGCTATTACCCAGATCTTTCCATGGACTTACGTTGCCCGTTATGCAACGTTCACTGGATGATGAATTTCATTTTCTGTTCTACTGTCAGCGTACTGTACAATTGAGAACAAAATATATCCCACGTCACCTGACTCAAAATTCGTCAAAGGAATTATCAATTCTGAATTACAGGAACTTTATGAATGATATTGCTCGTTTTATTTATCATAGTATGAAATTAAGATTAGCTTGTCAAATTTCGTAAGTTAAATTGATTTTTTTCTTTTTATTCTACCTGGGCTGGTGGCCACGTGTTCAATATCTTTACTGTGTGCGTACATGTCTTTCTGTCGGTTGGTTAGCATGTGTGTGTGTGTGTGTGTGTGTGTGTGTGTGTGGTGTGTGTGTGTGTGTGTGTGAGAGGAGAGAGAGAGAGAGAGAGAGAGAGAGAGAGAGAGAGAGAGAGAGAGAGATCATTGTGCAAGAGGAAATGTTTCTACTAAAAAACGCGAGATTATAATCTTACACTAAGAAAGAGGACATAATTTCACACAGGGATCATTTCACTAGATAGTCGCAACGCGAAGCTACTAACATCTGAATCGTTACTAGTACTACTATCTTCTGTAAGCACTACTATCATTTTCATAAGTTAGTAGTATTACTACTATCTTATGAAAATTATAGTAGTGTTTTCAGAAGATAGTAGTACTGGTAACGTTTCAGAAGATAGTCGCTTCACACACGTGCGCCACGCGCTCTCCTCCGGCGGCACGCGATCCTACTTCAATGCTTGTTGTAAGGCAAACTCATCGTAGGTGGTTGTTGTATTTGATTGTTTCCGATTTGTTACATGTTACTTGTATCAGTAATATACAAATGTAATTGATAATGAACAAGAAAGGGTATGTTTGGTCACATTTATTGAACAGTACTTTCTACTGCTTCTATTACGCACTGCAAGTCTACAAAACTACTGTTATCATGACATAGAAGTTGATCGATGATTAAAACAAGAAATAAACACACACACACAAAAAAGAAAAAACAAACAACAAAAAAAACCGGGAAAATGTTTAGTCTTCATTACAGCTGTTAACATCATCAATAATTTTCAGTAGTAGACTACTACTACTAACATTGCAACTGCCACATATTTTTTCCTGCTTTTGGTTGTTTCTGATTTGTTACATGCTGCTCTACCATTCATGTACAAAAGAAAGGGATAATGAATTGAAAAGGGTATGTTTGGTGACATTTATTTATGTACTTATGTGTATGAAACCACTTTTACCGCCACAAAGAAACCAACGTACAATCAAAACAATACATGAAATGAACACACACACACACACACACACACACACACACACACACACACACACACACACACACACACACACCACACACACACACACACACACACACACACACACACACACACACACACACACACACACACATTTACTAAGTATTAGAACTGTTTGAAACAACAGCAATAATTTCTCTTTTAATATTATTTGTAAAACCAACTACAAGTGCTGCTATTACATTTTCCTTCAACTTGGTCTTCTTCTGCTACTACTACTTCTACTACTTCGTTCTCAGCTTTCAGACCATTCCGTCGTTTTGACCTTCACTGTTTATCAGTCGATGATGAACCCAAGATGTACCCGTGGGAACACCGCAAAGTGTACGACCATCTGGCCGAAATGCTGGAACTTAGCCAGTGTGTGGGTCGTACATATTATGTCCCTAGCACAATAAGGGGCTTTCCCGGCACAAACTGTCGCACATCTTCTCAGCACAAAGTGTCGCACTTTTGCACGAAGTGTCGCATACGACACTTTGTGCAGTTGCGACACTTTGTGCCGCAACAGACATATCCTCGATTTGACAACAGGTTGCCTCCAAAACCGATTGTGTCAGAAAAAGTAAATGAGCGCCAGCAGATCGATTTGATCGACAAGAGGAACGATCAGGTCCACTTCTAGAGAAAATCGTTCAGATACATTCTATCAATAATCGACACATTATTATGGTTTAAATGCGCATGCGGGTTTTGACAGTTACTTAATGTGTTGTGTAGGAAGAGCACTTGATCGGTCTCAACTTTGTCCAAACCGCTTGCAATTCTGTTCAGTAGTTTCCGAGATACACCATATGAAAATTGCTGAAAAATGCGCATGCGCGTTTTGACGATTATTTAATCTAGCGTATCCACTGCAACCAATTAAGTGGATAGAGCACTTCATTTGTCACATTTTCGTTGAGTAGTTTCTGAGATATTCAATGAAGAAGAAAAAAACTGTTTTGGGGCGTTAAAAGGGTTAATGCTCGCTAAAAGGGTTAACTGAAATATTGTGCATCATCTTCGGGGTACAAAGAATATGTGTACCAATTTTTAGAGCGATTGGTTCAGCAGTTTTGGCTGTAGCAGTTTCCACACATTTTGGTTGTTTACACACAACACACACAACACACACACACACACACACACACACACACACACACACACAACACACACAGAGAAACTTTTTCACCGTACCGATTGTCTAAGTACTCCCGTTGGGTGTACAAAAGAGCTCATCAGTAAAAGAGCTCATCAGTTTCACATCAAACATGACAGAATAAAATTAGTTACACAGGCAAAGCATCATTGATATCCGCGTGCATTTAGGCCTACTACAATTGGTGTTTTATGTTTGTTGATATATGATTTTGTGGGGGGTATAAATATAGGCTACACATCATTTCTTGCACTAATAAGTCATAACAAATCATTACAATCTTGTTATTGGCGACTTTAC
>JAMYXO010007376.1:0-12202 GCA_033310375.1 Conus canariensis
TTTTGGGGGGGGGGGGGTGGGGGGGGGGGGGGGGGGGGGGGGGGGGGGGGGGGTTTTTGGGGGGGGGGGGGGGGGGGGGGGGGGGGGTTTTGGGGGGGGGGGGGGGGGGGGGGGGTTTTTTTTGGGGGTTTGGGGTGTTTTGGTGGTTTTGGTTTTTGGGGGGTTTTTTTTTTTTTTTTTTAAAAAAGGGGGGTTTTTTGGGGTGTTTTTTTTGTTTTTTGGTTTTTTTGGAGGGTTTTTGGGGAAATAAATATTGAAAAAATTTAAAAAAATTTTTTTTGGGGAAAAAAGTTTTATTTAAAAATTTTAAAAAGGGGGGTTTTGGGGAAAAGCAAACAAGCCATAAAAAAAATTTTTTGACCCTTCTTTCCTTTTTGCAAAAACAAAAAATATTTAATATTTAGACTATAAACAAGAACGGAAAGTCACTTACTTCCCAGTATGGGCCCCAAATAAAATGCCACCATTCCGTCTTTGTTTGTCTTTTCCCTTTGGGGCGTATCTAACACCCCCTTTCTAAACTTTGCTTCTTTTCCCCCGCATACCCCATTTGAAACGAAATTTTATAACTCCAGTGGATTTCACTTTTTATAGTATGAAACCTGCAACTAATCACCCAAGAAACACTCAACGCTTTTAACTAAGTCCTGCAAGATCTTGGGGATCAAATGGCAACTTTATCCAAAAAAAACGCAGGGGGAGTAAAAAAAGCATCGTCTACAGACGGGGCCTCCACTGGGGTGGTCGCTTAAATTACCCTCTTCAAACCTAAAAACCGGGAATTAAATGCGAATGGGTATGGGGGTTTATTACTAATCCGTTCTTTGTTACCGTTAGTTTTTTCACTAAGTTTTTCCTCTTTGTTTCCATTGGACCGTATATATTACATGGGACGGAAATAAAATTACACTTTAACGGGCCGTTTGTCTTCTATTTCCCCTAATTCCTTCGCATACACAACAAAAGGGACGGGGATCCAAGATGGGAAACCTTTACACCAAAAAGACGGGCTCAATAAAAAAAATTAAACATTTTTTTTGTTTCAAACACGTCCAACGAAAAGAAGGGCTGTAACGTATCCTTTAAAACTTTAAACTGGGAAGGTCCCCTCATATGACTATTACGGCCTGTGTGCGCAAGGGGTAAGATGAAAAAAAATTTAAAAAAAAAAAAAAAAAAAAAAAAAAAAAATAAAAAAAAAAAAAAAAAAAAAAAAAAAAAAAAAAAAAAAAGGAAACAAAAGGAAAAAAGCTTCACACCCCCAAACCCCATACCCCTGAGTTTTCCCCCGGGGAGCTGCCACAGGCAAAAAAAAAAATACCGCGAGCTATTTGGGGGCTAACTAGGGTTTTGTTACTCCTTCTTAAAATAATGGGGAGGGGGGCTTCTCCTGTTGCAGGAGAGTTTTAGCGGGGAAAGGTTGATGGGGAAAAATTTAAAATTTTTATGGGTCAGGAGGGGGTAGAAATTTGTGTCGGGATTTTCTTGTTTTGGGACCTTTCTGAGGGAAATTTTTCTGGGGGTATTTCCACTGCCCTGAACGATCTTTACAGAAGGTTGCTTCGCCTGTTTCGTTAAAACAATTCCATCCAGTTTTTTTGCAGAATCTGGTCCCAACCATATCTTTTCATACACAACGTACTGCCTTTGCACCCTTTTTAATCTTTTTCTTTGGTCTAATTTGTGGGGGCCCCAAATGATGAGCAATACCCCGGGGGGGTGTACAAGGTTAGTAAAACATTGGTTTTGGGGGTTTTGTTTTGGACTTTTTCAATTTTCTTTTCGGGAAGCCGACCACCTTGGCCTTGTTGGTGATCTTTTTTACAGAACTTTTCCAGTTTCACTTCTTATTTACGCCAAGATATTTCGAGGTGGGCGGATCGGAGTGTTCCTCTTTTTTTGGTAGTTAAATTTTTGGGGGGTTTTTTGTATTCAACAGGGGGGACATTACATTTTTCGGTAAAATATCCCCTCAAACCCTCCCATCGCACATCAAAAACAAACCAAACCAACACTCAATCCCTTCAACAAAAAATATGTTACATCTTTAAAAAAATCAATACCACCAAAAAAGTAATTTTGTTGCAAAAAGTTACAATTTATCAAACATCAATCAAACGAGAATGTTGCAAAAATTGCTCCAAACAAGCGCGAAGTGTGATTTTGGTAACACTTCCCAAAAGACTGAGAGTATATCATGTAGGGGAAAGTTCCAAAAAACGTGCCGGAATTCACCAATCCAGGCCCGCCTTTTGGGCCCCTGGGCATGGGCGCCCCATTTTGGTCCGAGCGAGGGGCCCCCTCTGGGGGGCCATTTGGGGGGAGGGTCCACTTGCGTCCGTGACCAAAATGGCCCCCATCACCCCTGCCAAAATGGGGGCCCCCCGGACTTTCCGGTGCAACTCCGGCACTTTTTGGACACTTTTACCATATATATACTACTACTGAAGACATTTTTCATTTGAATGGAAGTCAACATCCAAAAAAAATTGTTACAAAAAACCCTTTTCAGAATACAGTAAACAATGGGGTTTTTTTTTCGCCCTAAAAACCTAACACAGAGTAACTTTTATTCAAGACTGCACAGCCTTTTTAACTGAATAAATCAGAAAAAACCAACAACAACTAATATGGGGGAAAAAAACAGCGCACCAACAACTAAATGTCTTGATAGAAAAGGCTTGGGAAAATTTTGGGCTTGGGGGGGGGGGGGGGGGGGGGGGGGAGTTTGAAGATTGAAAACTGGAACATGAAATTAAAAAAAGTTACTGATTGAAAACTCTTCACTACTCACAAGGGGAACCACGCAACCCTTTTGAAGGGAATACATTTTTATTCCTGCTCCGAGGCTTTCTCCGCGGGGCGGAACTCTCAGGGGAAAACCTGGTTGTGCGGCCTCCCTGGGGTCAAAAGAACACCCCACAGTCCTAAAACGTGGGGTTTTTCACCCCCAAGGGGGAAAAAAAATCCAATAGCACCCCCCAAAACAGCCCGCGAAGATATAAATAAAACCAAACGAAAGGTGGGAGAAAAAGTTCTGAAAAACTAAAACTTACAAATAGAGAAATTAGGGGAAAAATTTGACCTACGTTTTGGGACCACCCAAAATACGGGGATCAAAAGAAACACACAGACGGAAGAAACAAATACAAATAACCTCAATTTAATGAAAACAAAATCGGAAAATAAAGGGCGGGAACAGCAAACAAAAAACGTAAACAAGGGGTATTTTTTCTCCCATAACCAAAAAAATTTTATTCCCAAGAGGCACACCTTTTCACTTAATAAAGCCCGACAAATAACACGAACAATCTAATAGGGGGGGGAAAACAACGCAGGCCAAAAAATGAACGTCTTGAATAATGTTTTTGGAAAAGATTGGATTTAAAGGGGGGGGGGGGGGGAGGGGTTTTGAAATTGAGAAACGGGGAAAACATAAATTAAGAAAAAATTTACAGAATGAAAACCTTCACTACTGCATAAGGAACCATCGCAATCCCTTTTGGGGCAATATATTGTATTGCCTCTCCGGCCTTTCGTCTCGGGCGGAACCTCAAACACGCTGGGTGCTGCCCCTGCCAGACACAACCACCGGTCCCCTGATAAAAAAGGGCAAAAGATAGCCACATGAGGAAACGGAACAAAAGGGGCAAAGTGCTTGAAAATGACATTTCCCGGTACTCACACAAAATCCAACGAATAAAAATGAATCAAAGGAAATTTCACGGGGCCTACGCAAAAGAATTCTTTTGCACAAATTTGGGGATCCTCACAAAAAGCACAAACATCAGGCAATCAATCTTTTGTCATACGTAGAAAGCAAGGTCATTTGGAACATTTTTAAAAAAACAAATGCATGAAAAAAAAAAAATACTTTCGTAATCCATTTGCAAAATTCTTAAGTTATGAAAAAACAGAAACTGCCACATATACTTTGTAATTACATTCTCCCTCAATGCAAAAAATCCATATGACAACCCAAAGTACCATAGACTACAAGACTTCCCTCACCATGAATTTAACAAATTTTATACACTAAAAAACAGTTTTTTTTTTTTTTTTTTTTTTTTTTTTTTTTTTTTTTTTTTTTCTCCAAAACCCGTGTACATTGAAGCCTCGCGTCCACTCAAGGAATGGGGGAAAAACTATAAAATGATTGTAAAAAAAAAAGAAGTTTAAAAAAGGAAACGGAAGATTTTCTTGGGAGAGTTGGGGTACAATGGACCCCACTGCTTGTGGAGACATCTGGGCCAAAAATTTCCCGGGAAGACAATTTTTCAAAATAACAAGTACACGAAGACATCAAAAAACAGATCCAAAACTTTTTGAGAAGATACGGGTAAACTAAATAACAAAACTCTCTACATTCTGGAGAAAAAACCCATATTCCAAAAAACAAGGCCAGTACCTTTTGCTGTCAAAACAATATGAAACTCACAAAAAAAGCAGGTTGAAGAAAAATTAAAAATTTTCCATTCAGAAGGGGTTCCCCCGTAGTTCGTCATCAAACCAAGGGGTCCCCCAAGTTGTGCAAAATTCAGCACCATCAACAAATTCAATAATCAATACCCCATTCCCAAATCTTAAAAAATTCTGAATAGACTGGTGGTAAAAAAAATCACAAACTGGATATTTAAAGCTTATCACGCTAAAAATTACACCAGAAAGCAAAAATTTAAAACATATCCCCCAAAGGGGGTTTTATCATGTAATGTTTTAAATAAGTAAAAATTTTTGCATTGGTTTACGTGTCTTTCGGACTCCGGCGACCCCTAACTTTGCTTACCCGGCATTCATACCCAAGACCCCCTTGAGCCCGCAAGTTAGGCATTTATAGCAATATGTCCATCTCCCTTCTTGATTAAATAAAAATATTAGGGAAAAATAAATACAAAATATTTAAATAACTCTTTTAAAGTTTTATCAATCGATTAACAGTTGTTTTCAATTGCTTTTTTTTTTTCCCGATCATTTCGCACCTGATTTTAAACTTTCGAATTAGTCTCTCAGGGGGTTTTAAAACGACGGCCAAACGTGTGGTGATTTTTCCGAAGGTGTTGGCGAGTCTGGCCGGGAAGAAATGTACTTTGCATGCCTGCGCTGTTTGAAACCTGTGGAAGAGTGTTGAAAACTTCTTTGGGGAAAAGAACCCCCCAAAATTTGATGAATAAGAGCGGGGGGTGATTTGGGAAACGACCTTTTCCAGCTAACAGAAAACAAAAAAAAATGATGAAAAACGAATCTCCACGGTTGGCGGGTAGGTTTTTTGAGCTGTCGTCGGTTTTATAGAAACGTTTTCTTCTTGCCCCCCTTCTGTGACTTTCATTTGTCAGGTTGACAATCTGTTTCGTTGAAAAGGAGATGGAATTTGGTTTTTAATTTTCCCTTCCCATCACATTTCACTCAGAATCTCTTTTTAAAGGGCGGCCAAATTTTAAAGCAAAGAAATGTTTTGGATCTGCTGCACTTTCGTTGGCTTGTCCTTTCTGGGATATCCGGGGCTGGGGATGGGAAACCATATTGGGCGAAAACCCTTAAAATTTGACACTTGCAAATTGGGGATCCGTTGCCGAAACAGCACATCGGGGTTCCATGTTTTTGCAAAAAGCTTTTTTTTTGCGATGGTTTTCTTCCGGTCTGCTTTCCCAAATCGCAATTCCCCCCCATTTGAATGTAGCCCAACCCACATACATGTTTTTCCCCCTTGGATTTCCCATAAGATCCACCCCAGCATCCAGGTTGTCAAAAACAGGGGCATCGGGTTCTTTCTGCAGGGCTAATCGGCACGGGTGAACTTTGTTTGGGCAATTTTTTCTATTTGACCGCGAGGTGGGGGCCACCAAACAAATTTTGAAAGGGGCTTCCCTTTTTTCATGCCGAGATGGCCTTCGGTGCTTTCACAAAAAAAGTCTCAGGCCTGGAATAACCAGCTTTTGCATAAAGAAGCAAGTCAAAAAATGACACGAAATTTTGTTTATTTGTTCCAGTTTTGCTTCAGCAGGGAGAACTGGGAAAAAAAACCTACCATCCAAAAGTTTAGCAGATTCTTTCACCTTTAAAATTTCTCATCACCCTTTTTGTCTTGCAGTTTCTTGGTTTTGGGGGGACAGGCAATTCATTTGAGGCGCAAAACCATTTCACCCAGAATTGATGACTCTTCTAAGGAAATTTTGGGGGGGCGAATCGCACGTTATCTGTGATTTGCCGGACGTTAAGCTTTTGGTTGAAAAGCGAGTCTACCGAAATCGCTGTACGGGGGCATCTTTGGACTCCTTGGGAAAAAGTGGGCCCCCCCGGTTTTTGGGCCGTTTCTTTTAAAACAAACCCAAGAGTACTCCTAATCTTCAGACCCCGACCAAGCGCCTCTTTTTCAAGAAAAATGTTTTTTCATTTCTTCAGTGTCTGTAAATGGGGCAAGGGTCACCGGCCCCTTTTTTTTCTTGAGAACCGCCCAAACTATTTAAACGTCTCTGCACATGATTTTCCTTTCGGAAATAGGGGGAAAGGACAGGGGCTGTCAAAAGCTTTTTGATGCTTGAAAACCTTCCTCGGGCGCCCATTCCAGAAAAATTTTTATTGCATTGTCTAGTGCATTTGAGAACTTTCGTGGAAATTTTGGCACTTTGGCTCCCGAAAACTTTACCGAAAATTTATTTTTGGGGGGAAATCTCGAGGCTTTACTTTCTCTGCCTAGGACCATTACTCGATGTTTCCCGGGTGAAAACCCCTAAAACCCACTGAAAAATTTGGAGAACTAAATTCTCTTAATTTTCCCCCCAGCTATTCTTGAACCGAAGACTGTCTGACACTTTCGTGTTTTTTCCTTCTTCACAGATGAAAAATTCATCCACTGAAAATGACCCCCTTCAAATCCCGAAAATTCTAATCGTGCGTTGAAAGATCTCACGGGCGCAGAATCCAAGGGAAGACATTAAGCAATATCGTCCAAAGGGAGTGACGAAAGTTGTGAGTAACCTGATTATCGAGGGGGATTTGCCAAAAATCTATTTTTTTCCAACTTTGCAAGATTTTGAGTCGGCCAACTTTGCCTGGCTTTCATCTACAGATTTCAGGGATGATTTCTCTCTGAACACTTTTGTTCAATGGTCAATCAATGCAGACTCTCACTGAACCTTTACGTTTAGAAACCACGACAATACCAAGAAACCAACTGTGGGTTCAGTGACTGGAGAGACGACATTACTCTTAAAATTTTTCAATCTCCTCTTGACTTTAGGTCGAAGTGGGTGCGCAATCTTAAATCGTGTGAAAGGCAACTGGCTGCGTCAGCTTCAGATTTATTGAGCAGGGTTTCTTGGTGTAGCCCAAGCCTTGAAAAGCTGGGGGAATGCTTCCTAAAGGGTTGCAGAAGGCTTGTCAGAGATGTGATTGACTCTCACAATTAAGCCCAGAGCGCTGCAAGCATTTGCTCAGTATGACGTCTTTTGCCCTTTCAGTGACGTACAGTGTCTCTTTGAGGGCTATGATTATTGTGTCGCCAAGTCGCCTACAGGCCTCTCACTGGATTTTGTCCCCCTGGTCCTCTCAGAATCTAGTGCACTGGCTTATTTTTTCCGTCTTCTAGCCAAGATTTCGATGACAGCACGAGCACCATGTCAAGCTTGAAGTTGTGTATTTATGCTGTTCACACTGATTTCAGCTGACCATCGTCGTTTCCTCCCCGTTCTTCTATATTTATATGTAGCCCATAAAGCGTCAGACTGCGTCCTCTTCACTGTCATAATATCAAAGTGAAGTGTATGACTGCTGCTAAAGACTTGGCACAAGGGCCCCCTTTCTTCCGCATGCTGTGCAGTTGCGTTTCGGGAGGACAAGAATGTCTCTGGTGTTGTCTTTTCCACAATAAATGAAAGAATAAAGGAATAAAAGAAACTGAGTGAACGATATTGAATGATATTGACTGGGTGACACGGGGGAAAGATGAATGAGCCACTGGCAGCTCTTTATCGGCACTACCCAGGTAGGCAGCCCATTGTGTAAGCAGTGTTTTATTGTAAGCGCTTTAAACTTGGTCTCTAGCCGGAATTAGGCGCTATATAAGTATTCATTAGTTTTTTATTATTATTATTAATAACCACACAATTTTTTAAGACGAGGTCTGTCCTGTTTTTTTGGGGGAGCACCTGACTTGATTTGAGTCTGAGTGTCCTGTTCCCAGGTTTATGTCTATCCTGACTTGAGAGGAATAGTGTTTCCCCAATCAACTTGTTCTTGTGAGGCTCCACAAATCAAGGTTGTGATTCTTTCATGCTTCTGCCTGACGACAAGTTGGTTGCTTCAGTAACATCAGTTTAGCTTTTGCTTGCAGATCATTTGAAGAGTATCATCAAGAACACCAACAACAAAACGATCTCGAAGGTCCTCTCCTTTCAATGTGCCGTACTCACATTCTTCTGCCATTTTGTAGAGCTTGTATAAAGTGTCATAGTCCCCCTGTCGTATTCTCCTGTTGAATTCTGCCCTTTCAACAACAAAGGGTCTTTTGCACGAGTGTGCCTCGAAATGCATTTTTTAGTTCTTCGCAAGAACAACGTCTCTTTTAAACGTCAAGCGTCTGTATAATGTTGTCAGCACAATCGCCCATCGTGAAAAAGGAAAGGCTGACTTGTTTTCTTCCCGGATTTTAGCGCTAAGCCTGATGTTTTGGGTACCGATCAAATCGTTCCCCGCCATTTCTGCCAGTTGGCTGATTGCTGTCGAATATTTTGGAAACGAAGATTTAGGGGGCCGAACTTGATTTTCGCCTGCCGTGGTTGAGCTTGGTAGCCAGAGGTCGTTTAGACCGCTGCCACCTTGTAATTTTGTGCAATGAAGTCAAAATCTTGCAGTTAGGCTTTCACAATGTCGTTCAACGGGCCGGGTTGATCCTAAGCATTGTTGTTACCCAGGCAATCATATCTCAGAGTTACATCCCATTGTAGGACCGCATAATAATAATAATAATAATGTATAATACTTATATACGCATTTCTTGTTACAAAAACTAAATGCGCTTACATCCACCATTTGCACTTATTCATCAACACTCGTTTACACAACGGGCTGCCTACCTGTAGTCCGACTGAAGAGCTGCCAGCGGCGCTTCTTTCAGTCTTTTCCCCGGTCATCCAGTCAATATCGTTCACTCAGTTTCTTTACTTCCTTCATTCTTTTTTCCATTTCTTACCAGGGTGCATGCTGTTGTAACTGTCATCCAACCAACGGCCAAACTGGCCTACTCTTCCGAAAGTTGGTGATGGGATTTTACGGTGTTGCAAGATATTATGCGTGCGTTCACACAGGGAACCTGGGTTTTATAGCCCTCATTCAAAGGGACTGAAAGGGGGAAATGGAGTCAAACTAAAGGGTAACTCCGAGGGAAAAATCCCCCTGTACCGAAACGCCCCGGAAAGAGATTCGAACCCCGCAACCCCGTATCCCCAAGATTACAGTCAGGCCTCTACCAACTGAGCTATTCCGGCAATAGTTAGGCAGATATGTCCAATCATTACAAAAGACCCATACAGTGTCAATGGGCAGCTCAACTTTTCCAAAGGACAATAACGAAGAAAAAGAAAACACCCAAAGTGCGGGGGGGGACACAGAGAACACTGTCTTCACCTGCCTTTTGAGCAGTCCTATACCACCCTTGAGCCTGCGCGTGTTGACAATGGGTGTAGGCCATGCGCAGGATACCCAATAAGATATCAAGGACATAACTGCTCCGAACAAAGGTAAATCAGACTACAGGATGCAACTCATAACAGCCTTAAAACAGAAATCCCCATGGGTGTACCACCTGTTTTTGATGACTGCAGAGCCCACCGGCAAAAGACACTACCCTCCAGCTGCCAGCACACCCCACAGACCCAACCACCCCTGCCCACGGACAGATAAAAGACGTGCCACTCCAGGCACAGCCAAGCTTTCGCATATGGTCTTATTGCCCTCCAGAAAAATTTCCAAATTTGTATCCTTCCCCACTGTCAACAGACTTTCCCCCTTTGGGGCATGGGTCTTTCCTCACCGTCACTGGATCTTTCTCCAGGGTCAGCCTAGTAAGGCAAAGAAGAAAAAGAAAAAACCTGAAGTGCTGGGGGGACCCAGAGAAGCACTCAACTTTTCCAAAGGACAATAGACATTTGCCTAGCGATCGGGAAAGGCACCAAAGCATTCATGATAGTCCTTGCATCAGGAGATACAGTTGAAACACATCTGAAAATATTAACAAAATTCTGAAAAACCCTTCAAGACAGTCCCCAAATTTAAAAAAAAAAAAGGCGATTTTAAGCTGGGTGAAGTTGAATACTTTGGTACTTCATTTCAAAAAAAAGGGATTTCAGATTCACAAGAAAAGTGCGAGACATCCATTAAATGTCTGCACCAACAAATAAAACAGAGCTTCAGTCCTTCCTAGGGTTGCAAATTTCCTGAACCTTTGTAACCAAACTTTGCAGAAGTCATGGCACCGCTGTATGCTCTACTGAAGAAAAATGTCAGGTGAAATGGGCAAAAAGAAAAGAAGAGGAAGCATTACCTCGCATCAAAGAAAAAAATTCCAGCAAACAATACAACAACATACAAACCTCAAAACAAACTGATTCTCCCAAACAGACGCCATATATGATGCCATATTTCAACAAATGCCTAAGATAACATTGAAGTAATATCCTAAAAGTGGAACTCAAGAGTCATCATACCAAAGTTTTTCTGCAAGAACTGCGCTAAAAGACTTACATGCAGAACAGCATGGCATGGGCAGGATGAAACATTTTGGGCCAAAATACATGTGGTGGCCCAAAGTTTACAAAGATATTGAACAAACTGTTAGACTTTGTAAATGTGCCAAGAAAATGCAAAATCATCAAACCCTCACAATTACAGCTTCATGGTCTT
Source organism: Conus canariensis (assembly GCA_033310375.1). NCBI lineage: Eukaryota > Metazoa > Mollusca > Gastropoda > Neogastropoda > Conidae > Conus > Conus canariensis. The sequence goes on from JAMYXO010007376.1 coordinate 10,897, forward strand.
GGCCTTTGGACCATGGAAACACCTTCACCTGGGGCCGTACTTACATTCGTCGGTAGACTTACTTCTACAACGAGTTTAACTCCTGGGTACAACCCGGGGGTTTCAGTGCATTCTACTTCGTACCTATATCCTCTGGTTTTGTCTCGTTTCACCGATAAAGTATCCTCTGGTTTTGTCTCGGTTTCTACCGACGAAGTGTCCAGAAAGTAAAGGGAAGGGTCAGATAAAAGAGGGGTTCCCTCCTTCTGCGCATGTCTTGAAATAACCACCCCCTTTTGCGCATGCCCACAAACACCTGGCACAGACATACACAAAGACTGAAAAAGCAGCTTAACTAAAAACAAGTTTGAAAAACATTAAAAGGGCCCTAAACTCCCAACACACTCACACATACACACACGACACAAATAACAGTGACACACCCAGCACGGGACAGTTTTGCCTACACACACACACACACACACACCAAGAGCTAAGCCAACTATCGTAGCAGACTAACTTGGAGCTACAGACAGTTACAGACACACTTCTAGAGCAGGGGCCGAGTTCCGTGTCTCATTCTGCGCCATCAAAATTTATGCTTCTGGAGAGTGTCTGTCAGCTGGAAATTTGTGACCCACGAAATCTTAACTTTGCGTGAAGTTCGTGATCATTTAACGTGGTCCCAATGGCTTGTTTTGAACTAACCCACGCGAACTCATGCCCCATCCTCCCTTGTACTTACCCACCCCTCACCCACTGCAAACCACGAGATTAAAGTTACTCTCGACATATGGATCTGCAAGTAACGACCTTCGACTTACAAACGAGGTATAGGTAACTTCCCCGTTACCCACGACAGTAAGTAAGGCCCCAGGGTTCTTGCTGGTCCATTTTTGGGAAAATTGTTCCTTGTGGGTGATTGACTCTTTTTTAAAATTTATAGACATAAACCCATGAGTCAGCAACCTCCACGGAACAATTCAAGCCTTGCAGAACTGTTCATTTCTTTGGACTGCCAAACAAAAATAGTAACGGACAATGGTTCACAGTTTAAACCCGTGAAGAATTCAAAACATTCCTTTAAAGATGACATATTACACACTACAACTGCACCAGGGCATCCTGCTTTCAAATGGCATGGGAGCAACATGTTGGGCATTTCAAAAACTCCAGAAAAAGATGGAAGCAAATGGAAGATTTCAAGTAAACACAATTTCCTTTTTACAACAAACAAAACCCCAAAAGCAAAAGAAAATCTCCTGGAAAATTTTTCAGAACCCAAAACCCCAATTTGGGATCTGCAAAAGGCTTCACAAACAAACAA
>JAMYXO010007377.1:0-12201 GCA_033310375.1 Conus canariensis
CAATGAACACAGGCCAAGAGATTAAAGACACACCACCTAGAGGTATAGCTACCGGTGCACCTACGCCTGTTGCTAAGAGACCTACACTTGTTCCTGCTGTTAAAGCACTAACCGCCGATGCTCCAGTATTAACATATGTAACAGCATTAAAGACAGCAGAATACCTTCGTTTGGTTTTACTGTATTTTGAAAGGTCCTGCTCTAGTTGGGTTTGCATTTGTGTTATGTTTGTTAATCTGAAAGTTTTTATGTCTACAGCAACAGAGTTGCCTACTATCTCTTCTTTGGGCACTTTTGGATAAGTCGTAACAGACATGCTTTTTTAAAATAAAAATAATTTAGTATTGGATATCTTTTAATCTGTTATCTTGAATATTCAGCTGCGCATCATATATTAAAAACAAATGTACATTAAGTGGTTTATCACTCTCTTTTTCTTTATCAATTTGAATGTTTATTACGTCTTTAACTGTTCTCCCACTCCCATGCAACTGATTATCTTCTGTTGACCTTAGGTCAATCCATAAACCGTATTTCGTTGTTAAATATTCATCAAATCTAACACTGTGAAGGTGTAGATCTTTAGACACAAGGTCTACTGTTGGATTTCTACACCTCCCGCCTCCAAACAATTTTCTTATTTCATCAAAATGATGATAAGGTTTAAGCCCGCTACCGTAGACTTGGTTAGGACTACCCTCAATTGAACATTGTACTTTCGTTATTTTAGGATTGATAAACTTTTCACTTTGTCTTTTGAATGGTTCTTCATCTTCACACAGCAATAAAATACCTTTAAGGGATCTTGCTGTGGCACTAAAACTAAAGTTCCATATGTGTCTGCCCTGCTTTTAGGATATTTGTATGATGAATCACTCTTTCGTAATATATTGCTAATTTTGACTGATATTGTTGCTCAATCAGCCTTGCTAAGTTAGGGTTGCTAACAATGTAAACTCTAACGAGATGTCGAAAATGCTGTACTTTGCGTTAGAGTCTGTAGATTTAATGACACGTTTGTATTCATTAAAAGTTAGTTCATATGACAATCTGTCTTTTAATGCTCCTTGAAAGTATGGCGCATGCGCTTTTAACAACTCAAAATCTAAGGGTATAGAAAAGCGATTTCCATAAGCAAAACTTACAGCTTCATACTTGTTGCCGGCTTTAGCATCTTCGGCGTCTATTCTGTGTTTTAGTGCTTCGTTATTTTCGATTCCTTGAAACGCAAGATCGGCCCTTTCATTATCGGTTAGCCATAGATCAGAATAGATTAGAAATATGTCTGCATTGTGTAAAGAAAATATTTCTTGCCCCTCAAGTTTTATAGAAATTTTCTTAACGATTGCCCGTCCCAGATTCTGGACTAACTGTCCTGTTTTCGTCTGTTGCTGATTCTAGTTCTATTTTGAAAGTAAGCCGTGCAGATCCCGGCACAATCACTTCATCTGCTCCTAGGTCTGGAAATTTAACAGTAAGAATTGATCTGAATCAATAGTAGATGGATTATTTGGAACAATAATATTCTGTTTATTTCCCTTCACGCCAAAGGGCTCTTTCAGTCTTCTATGCGGGTCAAGAATCGAGCCATATGCTTGTGACATTTTTTTTATAAAACAAAATAAAAAGTTAATTATTTAAAAACATGGCAGGAAGAAGATTATGATGTTTTTGATCCTGGAGACGACATGAGTGAAATGACGCCTTTGACACACCTTTGCGCTCATTGCGCATGAATTAACAGCAAGTAAGGTCAATCATTGTACCAAAGTTTAGGCCAAGAACCTCCCGAATTTATAGACCCTAATGATTTTGAAACAAAAATGATCCACTTGTTTTTTAAAAGATAAGGTAACTTGTTCAGCTTACAACTAAACCAGACTCATCAAAGTTTTTAAAAAGATACAATTAGACAAAGGCTCAGTGTGAGCGAACAAAATCGCCTTGGCATTACTAAACCAAAATTAGATAGGAAGCAGTTGCTAAACTTCAAAACACACTACAAAAACTCCCAACAGAAAACCAAATTCAAAACATACCCCTTAAAGATTTAAGCCCAACAGCAGACGAAATAATACAAGCAGAAACCAGTTTTTCAGAAGAAACAGCATTAAAAACTATGCACGATCCGCCGCTACCTATGAGAGAAATAACAGCCCTTGATCATGCTTTAAGAAGCATCAGAGGCGAATTAACAAACAATTTAGCAAAACTGGGTGAACTAGATGAGCATATAAAAAGAGAAAAAGAAAAACTAGTTGAGGCTGATGACCACAACTTAGGACCTGGTGTTAAAGAAAGAATAACACAAAGACTAAAAGATCTTGAACAAGAGAGATCAGCAAGACTAGAAGTGTTGTCTAATAACCGAGAACAATTACGAACTCAAGTGAGCAGAATAAGAGAAACTATCCAAAGAATTTTATATGAAGACACAACGTTAGCAGAACGAATAAAAACACTGTTTAGAGAGCAAGGTGTCACATTAGCAAGTGTTATAACAGCCTTAGGATTTGCAATAAGTACACTGGTGTTGGCTATTACAGCGCGGTGTGGGGGGTAGTGCCCCGCCACCATCTCCTCCACCTGATAAATCATGGGTAAAAAAACAACTTGATCATCTTGCAAGTTTATTAAAAAAATTAGCCAGTAAGGCAATAGATTCTTTGCCTGGTATAATAGGAGGGATCGTTAGCTGGCTTTTGTCTGCCGCAAGTAAAGTAGTTGGCTTTATGGCTGAGCACTTATGGGCATTAGTTGTCTTAATAGTTGGGTTACTTTATAGTAAGATAAAGACCAAGTAATCCTAGGGCAGTTAATCCAATAACAAGTGCCGTCTTTTCATATTCATGGGGGTCGCTTTTATTCACCATGGGATTGGTTGGGGGTGGGGTTTTGAGGGGGTATTGGATGGGTTTTGGGGCTTGGGGATGGTGGGATTCTTGTTTTTATTGCTATTGCTGGCTTAGAATTTATGTCGTTTTTTCCGACCTTCTCTTCTTTACCAGCCACAAGGATTTCATTATTATAGTTTATTATTGTTCCTATCTGGAGTCTGAGGTCAGAAGGCAGCATGTATAAACCAGTGCCAACAGCAAAGTCTACTTTCGATCTTGCGTATTGCAAAACATTTTGGTACCTTTTAATACTTGAAGGCAAATCAATTGCAGAATTAATAGAATCCTCTAAATTTGCTAAATATTGTTTTTGGGCGTCAAAGCCAGTAGAAGGATCATTATGTTTGATCTCGTTTGTGCTTGCGAACCTAGCAAACACCAAACATAAGTACGAATAGAGTCGTTTATTCGTTCTATTCCCGCTTTTGTTAGACCCTTAGAAGTATCCAAAATAAATGTTGTCCATGCTGTTTTATGCTCTTGCTCTATGGACCCGAGGTGAACAGTTGTGCCTGAAGAGAAAGATGTGTAAGGAGGATTCCAATCATAGTTATACTTTCTGTGCACGCCCCAATAATAAAGAGTGCCTAAACCATGATTAAGATCCAACTTTTGTCTAAAGTCTGTCTTTGGGTCAATATCAAATTCGTTACATATCCTTTCAAAAGCCTTGTAATCTATTCTGTTGCTGAATGGATTAAACGTTTTGTCATTTGGTAATGGCGCTTGCAGTTCAGATAAAATACGTCTGAAGGTGTAATAAAAATGAAATCTATACACTGACCTCACCAAAGGATCAGGATGATTTAAATGATCAGCATACGACACTCCACACCCAGTTGATGCACAAAACACAGCAAAGTTTAACTGGTTCTGATAAAACTGCATCGGATGACTGAACCACACTTTCGGGATGTAGTCGTTTTTAATAGGAGGGTTAAGATAACGATCCAATGGAGTACTAACCTTTACTTGAAAGGCGTCAGTCTGAGTCACAGAAATGTCGAGGGTATCAGTTGTTATATCTTTAGGACTGTAGTGCGGTCCAACAGAATATTTTGCATTAGTATATTTGAATGCACTCATTTTTAAATTTGTTTTAAAAATGTTTGTAACAATAACAACTCAAGACAGTCCTTCGTTTTTAGAATATGCTATTGATAATAACTGCGGAACCCAAAGGGTCGCACTCCATGAAATGTTTTACAAAGTCGTATGGTTTAATATAACTGAATCCAAGGAGAATAATAAGATTTAAAAAATTGATAATAGAGGAAACGTAATTAGCCAGTTAACCATACCTGATGGTTATTACGGGTTTTGCTCGCTAAAAGAAGCAATGAGTAACTTCGACATTACTCTCAAACTTAACAATGCAAATTTGAAAAAATGTTGACATTCAAACCTGAAGAAAGAAGTAACATTACCTTTTTGATGTAGAGCTAGCTAAAATGTTAGGCTTTGCAAGACAATCATGGTTTTTAGAGTTACATCAGACAAAACTACTTATGAGGGGAGAAAACCGCTCGATCTTGCATTACATTCATTACTCTATGTTCATTTGGACGAGCTGAGCACTGATGAAAACTTATATGATGGAAGGCCCTCAACTGTTTTAAGAGCTCTTCCATCAGGGAAAGCTGCATATTGCGATTATGAAATTATACAATTCCCTAATTTACAGTTTAAAAAATTAGCTTGTGGGAGGGTCGATCATTTAATATAAAATCACAGATAAAACAGGGAAAGTCGTGAAATGTGATAACCTGCACATTGTTTTAGAAATAAAATAATACGTTGTTTTAAAAAATGTCACGTGGACCAGACGATTCGGGGGTCACATTAGCGCCTGAGAGGTGTGTAACTTTAGAATTAAAAGACCTTGCAGACGTTGAGGACTTTGAACAAAACGGTGAGATAGGCACTTTATATGGTTTTGAGTACACTAAAGATGGTTATTATAAGCGCAAAGAGGTTGACGACAACAAAAGGTTTCCTAAACTAGAACAACTACGCAATGTAGAAGCAAATAATGCGGGTCAGTATGAATATAAAATAGTTCGAAAAACTGAAAACAAATGGCACTTAGAACCATATTTAGAATGGGACATAAAATTTGAATTCTTAAGCCCATTTACATTTTTTGACCGTCAAAAAAGTTTCAGAAAAGCATTGAACTCTGGCCCTTTACATGTAAGTCTTATGCCAGAGGACAACAGTCGGAAAGAATCGAAATAAAGCCGTTTGGGGACAAACAGTACATCCTCCACAGAAGAGAATCGGTTTTAAAGAAAGCTTCTACAAAATTACAGTTCATTCCACGCACAAAATTAGGAGACACGTTCACAATGATATTTAAAATTTCTGTCTTAAAAGATGAGGCGAGAAATGGAGCTCTGGGCGTCAGTGACAATCTTATGAAAGGAATTCTTATTAGCTGGCAAAACTTAGACGTTGACAAACTTAAAGTTACTGTCGTTGTTCTTTACAATGGCGAGGATATTAAGGTCATAACAACAAGCAACAAAATTGATATTAGTTTAAATAGAAACGATCTTACAGAACTAAACTGGATTAATCTTACACATTTGGGCCTTATAGGTTTTATTATACTGAACAAGTTTTGACAGAGAGTATGATAAAAACAATAACTGGTTAGAATTAAATTCTGTTTTTAAAACTATGGAGCAGACAACTTTGGTGTCAATGCCAATGTTAAACTTTATGACAAAACCCCTCATTGTTCATTGATTTGTGGACAGACTGGTTGTGGAAAAACAATATTTATCCTCGACCTATTACAAACAGTTTATCGTTATAATTTTGATCATATTGTAATTTTCTGTCCGACACTTAAATGGAACAAAGCATATCACGACAGAAGGTTTATATGGACGGATGATGAAATCTATTTAGTTGACCCTAGCAATAAACTTAGTGAGTGTTTAGAACATTTTTTTAAACTGTTTGAGGAACCAGACATTATTTATTATAGATGATTGTTCGGCAGAAAGGATATAGTCAAAAAAAGAAACACTTTATCAAAACTGGCTTTCAGTGGAAGACATGCTGGGATAAGTGTGTGGATTTTATGTCAGAAATATAACTCAGTTTTAAAAGACTTTAGAGAACAATTAAAGACTGAGTTTTATTCACATGAAAGACAGAGACGCATTTGATGAATGTATGCGTGAAAATGATGTTATTGAAACGATCAAGAAAAACGAAGGATTAAGCAAAAACTAAAGTCTCAAAAGTTTTCTAAATTAGTGTTAAAAACAGATAATCCTACACATTATGTATGTTTGTAAAGTGTTTACTATTAGAGAACTATAAAATAGGCACTCTGGGTAAGCCGGCGGAGCAACAGCGAAACCGGCTTCAGCCGGTTGGAGCTGGCGGAGGTGGGTGAGCCAGAATGCCTATTTTATAGTTCTCTAACACCCATAATTGCATTACTCCCCCTATACAGTACTACCGACATTTAGACAATTTACACAACGTAAGTAAGTTTCTAGTGAGTCCTGGCGAAGCGCGATGTTGTAGTTGTTACTGATTTGATCCAAAGGATCGTGGCCTGTGTCTCTCAGTGGGGCCGTTGAATGGAAAATAGAACTGAAAACATATAACCTAAGGGTAAGGTTCAAACCCTAGTATTGTGCCTCTGTGACCGTTCCCACCTTGTGTGTCTGCATGGACAGAACGAGTCATTCTGGATCATTCTTTGTGAAAATAGCCCCGGTTGAGAATGCGGGAACAGAGACGAACAGGACAAATGCCTGTCCTGAAATTTTGTTCCATGCAAAGACGATGAAATGGTCCACAATATTGTGCATAGGAATAACCAAGAACCAGGGCAATGAGTGAAACAAAGATGACAGTACTAAATAGAGAGCAAACAAAACTGCATGTATGGAAACATCGGTGATATCAGTTTTTCAGTTTCAGTTTCAGTTTCATCAAGGAGGCGTCACTGTGTGTGGACTAGTCCATATACGCTACACCACATCCGCTCAGTTTTGAGACCACACTACGCTTGATTTTGAGCTGATGGATAAATGAATGAACAACTAAGATGAGAGAATTGAAGAAGAGGGTCTCGTGGCTACGACTTAGCAGATATCTGACAATGCGCTGGTCAGACCTTGAGTGCCTACCTAACTTTGGTTGTCTTTCTTTTTTTTTATACTACATTTTATACTATTTGCATAATGTCTTTAGTTTTTCAGCAACTTTTTTCCTCCCCATACTTTCGTTTGGTTTCATTTACTACTCTTCGCTGGCTCCTTTGGGGGTGCTATTGGATTCTTTTTTGCACCCTTGGTGGTGAGAACACCGCAGTATTATGGACTGTGGTGTGTCTCTATTTGACGCCAGGAGCGCAGACACAACCAGCCGTGTCTCCCTGATGAGTCCGACCCAGCGGACGAAAGGCCTCGGAGCAGGCAATACAAATATATCTGCCTTCAAAAGGGATTGCGATGGTTCCCTTATGCAGCTAGTCAAGAGTTTTCATATCTGTAACATATTTTCTTAATTTCATGTTCCCAGTTTCTCCATCTTCAAATCCCCCCCCCCCCCCGCCCCTCTCCTTAAGTCCAAATCTTTGCCAAGTCATTACTATAAGATAGTTCAGTTGTTGGCCTGCGCTTGTTTTTTCCCCCACTATTAGATTGTTAGTCTATGTATTTGTCTGACTTCATTCAAGTTTAAAAGGCTGTGCCAGTCTTGAATAAAAGTTACTCTGTGTTAGGTTTTCTTATGGGAGCAAAAAATACCCAACTTGTTTACTTTTTTTTTGTATGTGTGTTTAGTGAATGTACACATGTGTGTGTATGGATGTGTTGGCACGGGCCCATGTGTGTGCGGGTGCGCATGTGTGTGTGTACGTGTGCGCGCACGTGTGTGTGTGTGTGTGTGTGTGTGCGCGCTCGTGTGTCTGTGTGTGTGTTTGAGTGTGTGCACGTGTGTGCTTGCATGTATGTGCACGTGTGTGTGCCTGTGCAGAAATGCGTATGCATGTGCTGTGTGTGTGTGTGTGTGTGTGTGTGTGTGTGTGTGTGTGTGTGATTTGTGGGTTTGTGTAAGCATTCACACGTATATGCATATGTACATATATGTGTGTATATAAGTGTGTCTTTGTATGTGGGCGTATACGCATGTACGTGTGTGTATGCATTTGTGCGTTCATGTGTATTCGAGTATGTGTGCACACGTGTGGGTGTGGACGTGCACATGCATGCATGTGCATATGTGTGTTCGTAGGAGTGAGCGGTATTATCCAAGAACAGCAGTAAAAGTTATGATTTTGAATGATCAAAAACATGATTCACAATATTCTTTAAAAAAAACAGTGTCCGTTTAAGCCCGTATTAAAATGTCATGTTTTACTATGTACTATCATAGCAGTACCAACAGATTACAAATTAACAATGCGCAAGAAAATCAATATATATACTTTCGTTTGTTTCCATTTTGCTACCCTTCGCTGGCTGCTTCGGGGGTGCTGTTGCATTCTCTTTTGAACCTTGGTGGTGAAAACACCACAGAATTATGGACTGTGGTGTGTCTCTATTTGACACCAAGAGCACAGACACAATCAGCCGTGTCTCCCTGATGAGTCCGATCCAGCGGACGAAAGGCCTAGGAGCAGGCAATACAAATAGATGTGCCTTCAGGAGGGATTGCGATGGTTCCCTCAGGCAGCTAGTGAAGGGTTTCTCATATTTATGATATATACCCCCCATTTTCTTCATCTTCAATTTTTTTTTTCTAAAAGTTCAAATCTTTGCCAAGTCATTACTATAATGACTGAAGAATTGTTAGCCTGCACTCGATTTCCCCCACTACTTAATTGTCAAGCATTATGTATATATATATTATATATATATATATATATATATATATAGATAGATAGATAGATAGATATACACGACGAAAAAAAAATTCTCCCAACTTGTGAAACGGTCGAGCTGATTCATCACACACCCCAGTCTGCCGACCAGCTACGTTGGTCGTCCTTTGCCCAGCGAGAATTAGCCCCTGCGTGTCGTGTGACACTGTATGTGTGCTGGTGCATGCATGCAAGCATGTGTGTGTGTGTGTGTGTGGGTGGGTGTGTGCGTGTGGGTGCGCACTCACACACGCATGCGCGCAGGCGCGAGCACACACACACACACACACACACGCACGCACGCCGCACAGCACACACACACACACACACGCACGCACGCACGCACGCACACACGCGCACACACACACACACACACACACACATGAGCGCGCGCGCTCGTGCATGTACTCACTCTTCTTTTCCCCTTCTGTCCGATGCTCTCTTACACGCAGGCACACAAGCGCGCGCACAGGCTCACACACACACACACACACACACACACACACACACACACACACACAACACACACACATCACACACACTGTCACTCACTCACTCATATACACCATGCAGAGTTCGCACACGTGTGCTTGCATGAAATCATAGTTTTGCTTTCGAAATGACATTCTCAATCAGCACTCTCTGTCTCTGTCTGTCTCTGTCTTTGTCTCTGTCTCTCTATCTCTGTTATCTTTTTATATAAGACCCCCAATTTGATGTTTCAACAATCGTCTGAAGTTTCTTAGCAATGAACAAAGAGTAATTGCCATGTAAAGTGTAATAGTCAAAATCAAGTGTATACAATGCAGCGTCTTGATGTGTCTGCGTGAGTAGGAGCGGGTTTGCGCGGATGTATTAGTGATTTGGAGAAGAATTTGTTTGTACAAACATGTTGCCAACGATTCAGACTGCTGATAGCAAAATGGCTGACCTATACTGACTGAGTCAATGCTCGGTTCAAAGCATACAATGTTGATAGTTGTACAGATTCAGTTGATGATCTGTTGATCAACATGGAAAGACATCTGGAATTTATTACACGTTGGTTTAAACTTCCTGGTTTAGAAAATTATTACTACTATAATTATCCTCATTCTTATCATTATATTTCTTCTTATTATTATATTTATCATTATTATTATTATTAATCATTATCATTAAGAGTACTTGTACAGGTCTGTCCTTGGTCAAAGACCAAGCTCTAAGTTCTTAATGATCCATGCTCATCCGAATTATCTCATCTTTGTCATTAATTCATTTATCCATCGGCTTTGAATCATGGGCAATGTGGTCTCGAAACTCAGCGGATGTGGTGTAGCGTACATGGACTAGTCCGCAGGCAGTGACCCCTTCGTGATGAAACTGAAACTGAAACGGATCCACGCTCTCGTGTACTCAACGGGCTACCTACCGTAGTGGAGCCGACTAAAGAGCTGCCTGCTGGCGCGACATTCAGTCGTTTACCGAGTAATTCAATCAGTATCACTCATTCATTTTTCTTCCTTTATTCTTCCCATTTTTCACGCAATGAGTAACGTCCCGAACTGGCCTTTTTTTCCGAAAGTTGGTGATGTAGTTTCATGTTGTGCGAGACGTTATGCGTGCGTTCACGCTCACGGAACCTCAGTGTATAGTCTCATTCGGAGAATGTACTGGAAATTGAGTCAGAACCGATGTTAATTCCAAGGGGATTATCTCCCTGCACCAAAACGGCCTGGCGATGATTCGAACCTTCAACCTTCAACCCCAGCGCTCTATTCCGGCCCATATCTGTCTGCCTGTCTATCTGTCTGTCTGTCTCTCCCTCTCTGTCTCTGTCTCCCCTTCTCTCTCTCCTCTCTCCTGTCTCTCTCTCTCTCTCTCTCTCTCTCTCTCTCTCTCTCCTCTCTCTGCAGCAAAAAGGATGGAACGCTCAAACGGATATTTAACCTTGTCATGTCCGTTCAAATCTGAAAAAAAAAAAAACTGCCTCAGTGGCCTTTGAAAAGGAAACATTTCTGTGCCGATTACACGCGTGTCACTTCCTTATCACACGATCGTATCTTTTTCAGGTCGAGCAGCCTCCTCGCGCCTTTTGTGCAACGGGTCACAAACTATGAAACACGTACTTAATGAAATGCTGGGAGCAACATGGCATTCACTGTGGCACTTTACGGTAGACTCCATAAAGGCTCAGAGATGTTCCACCAGATTTAATTTCGAATTTCAAAAGAGAGATAAACACACTTTGCATTTGTTAGTCTAGTGGAGAATAGACAGAGAGAGACAGACAGACAGAGACAGAAACGGACAGAGAGAGAGAGAGACAGACAGACAGACAGACAGACAGACAGAGAGAGAGAGAGAGAGAGAGAGAGAGAGAGAAACGACGTTTACATACATGTGCGTTTTGACTGCTAATACTTACACCCTTTTTACTCATTTCTCTTTTCTGATCAGCAGAATGCAAACTGCTTGTTCTGTAAGTCATCCAGACATAAAATGATGAACACAAATGTGTACTAAATGGGTGAATTTCATGCAGGGAATTATTTTGTCGTTTCTTCGACAGGTCAACGGGGCACTTCAAATACTAATAAAACACGGTAAGTAAATGGGTCACAGAGGTAAATGATGGTTCACTGGACGAAACAAGTCCGCTCCAGAGAACATGCCTTCCCCACCCCCCTTTCCCACCCCTACCCCTACCCTTCGCTGCGCCAGCTTTTTCGGGGTTTTTAAATTAAGGTAAGTTTTTTATTTTGTCCTTTCTTTCTATTGTTGGTTCGCTTTGTTTTCAGTCATTTTGTTTTACGTATTAGCAGTCCCTCAAATTTATAAGCAAAAAAACAGCTTGAACAAAAGCACCCTTCTTTATGTCGTGCACAAGACCTCAAATTAATATGACCCTTTTTTGCAAAGGGGAACCGTGTTTCAAAATTTTTTTTGCCCCGGAAAAAAACCTATTTACGCAATTTACATTTCTCTTTGACACCTGGCAATGCCGAAGGGGACTATGTTTTAGAAAATCTTTTTTCCCTTGGCAAAAAACGTAGTTAAAAACATTTAGTTTGCCCTTTGTGCGTTGTAGTTAAATGCCAAAGGTAAGTCAAGTCAGAAAAAAAAAAAACTTTTTCAATTTATTGATCATTTTAGATTTTTTGTTTTTTTCTTTATAAGTGAATTTAAGTGTTTTTTTCGGCGAACTAGTTTGAAAACCCTTCATATTCATAGGGGGAAAGCCCATGGGGGGTTTTAGTAAAAGAGGTGTTGGGAGTCGGGACCTCGAAACGGTTTTTAAAAACTATGTTTAAAAGGGGGGTTAGAGTTTTTACGAAGAATTGCCCTTCAAACATCATCACCCAAAACCAGCCCCTTCTCCAAAACAGTTACTGAGAAAAAGCCGTGGCCTTCGAGATAAGAGCCCAGACA
>JAMYXO010007378.1:0-12201 GCA_033310375.1 Conus canariensis
TGTGTGTGTGTGTGTGTGTGTGTGTGTGTGTGTGTGTGTGTGTAAACAAACTTACCCCAGGCAATCAAGTAATTGATTTGTATTTTGTGCACCAGAGTTTTTATTTCAACAGTGAACTCTCTCTCTCTCTCTCTCTCTCTCTCTCCTCTCTCTCTCTCTCCTCCTCTCTCCTCTCACTCTCTCTCTCTCTCTCCTACTCACTCACTCTCATCCTCTCCTCTCTCTCTCTCTCTCTCTCCTCACTCCTCTCTCTCACTCTCTCCTCCTCACTCTCTCTCTCACTCACTCACTACTCACTCACTTTCCTCTCACTCACTACTCACTCACTCCTCTCGCTCTCACTCACTCACTCTCTCTCACTCACTCACTCTCACTCTCTCTCTCTCTCTCTCTCTCTCTCTCTCTCTCTCTCTCTCTCTCGTGTGTGTGTGTTGTAACAAACTTACCCCAGGCAATCAAGTAACGATTTATATTTTGTGCACAAGAGTTTTTATTTCAACAGTGAACTCTCTCTCTCTCTCTCTCTCTCTCTCTCTCTCTCTCTCTCTCTCTCTCTCTCTCTCTCTCTCTCTCTCTCTCTCATCTCTCCTTACAAGAAAGTATCAACAAGTTATTGGGATGGTCTGAACTTAATCATATGCGACTCCACACCCCCCCCCCCCCCCCCAAAAAAAAAAAAAAAAAAAAAAAAAATTAATTACTACCTGACAAAAACGTCAAAATATTGCGTTATTATGTAAACATGTGTCCAGAAAGATTTACCAGATTTCCAGAATGAAACACTTTTTAGATCAACATAGCCGTAAGTTGTTCTTTCATGTCTATGTTGAATCTTATATAAACTATGCCTCAACAATATGGGATTCCTCAAGTGACAATATTTTAAAACCTTTATTCAGTTTACATAGACGTGCCACTAAACTGATCCTCCTGAAGTCCTCCTCCCCTACTTTCTCAGAATATAAACATTTAGGAATTCTGCCTCTAAAATGGAAACTAGTTTACAACAAAGCTGTCTGTATGTTTATAATAATGTCCGACCGTGCCCCTATGGCTTTGAAAAATAGATTCGAAATGAAGAAGATTCGTCATGTTTACAAGATAAAATTACTTCTTCCGAGAATAGATCTGTTTAAATCAAGCTTGTTGTACTCTAGTGGCTGCTTATGGAAATCTGTTATAACTTCATTCGATGTAAATACAAGCCTCCGAGTCTTTAAAAACAAATATCAAACACACCTTATGACGCAATACATGAACAGCATCTCCTGATCCTTATGATCAGTGAATATTTACTTTTATATCCGGCCTCTCTCTCTCTCTCTCTCTCTCTCTCTCCTCTCTCTCTCTCTCTCTCTGTTTGAGTAGGGTTGGTTGTGAACGGAGGGGTAGATGGGTGAGGTGGGGTGTTTGTGACGAGGGCGAGGATGGAATTGTTTGCAGAGAACACGGGATAGAGAGGAAAGGGGAATTGCGTGCGTATCTGGAGGGCGCAAAAATGTGTGCTGTACGCCCCCTTCCGGAACAGATTCTTGGTTTTAATATTGATTTACTATCATATTGATTTCTATTTGTGATTATTATGTGTTCTGTATTTCTATCTTTTTCAGATCATGCTATTCGATAGATGTAATGTTTGTCAATGCATATGTATGTATGTACGCATTGTGTTATATTTGAATTGTAATGTTATTATTTTTAATCATTATCATTCATTACAATTGTTATTGCTGTTATTATTGGGTATTTGTCATCATTATCATTGGGTGTGTAGAGTGCTTGGAAAGGATTGTGCGACAGGTGGATGTTTGGTTAATGGTTGGGGTGTGGAGAGTGGCTTTTGTGTTTGAAATGTTTCTTTTTCATTTTTGAGGGCAAGATGCAAACAAGCCTGCCATGTGCTTATTCTTTTCCCTCATTAAACAAATTTCGTTCGTTCGTTCGTTCGTTCGTTCGTCTCTCTCTCTCCTCTCTCTCTCTCTCTCTCTCTCTCTCTCTCTCTCTCTCTCTCTCTCTCTCTCTCTCTCGCTCTCACTCACTCACTCACTCTCTCTGTCTCTCTCTCTCACTCACTCACTCATCTCATCTCTCTCTCGCTCTCTCTCTCTCTCTCTCTCTCTCTCTCTCTCTCTCGCTCTCGCTCACTCACTCACTCACTCTCTCTCTCGCTCGCTCGCTCTCACTTACTCACTCACTTACTCTCTCTCGCTCTCACTCACTCACTCACTCACTCTCTCTCTCTCTCTCTCTCTCTCTCTCACTCACTCTCTCTCTGTCTCTGTCTCTCTGTCTCTCTGTCGTCTGTCTTTTGTCTGTCTGTCTGTCTGTCTGTCTGTCTTCCTTCTCTCTCTCTCTCCTCTCTCTAAATGAACTTATCCTAGGCGAGCAAGTAACGATTTATATTTTGTGCACCAAATTCTTTAATTCAACGATGATTTTTTTCCCCGTTTGTTCAGTAAATATGTTATACATACTGTGTCTGTGTTTCTGGCTTCTCTCATTCTCATTCCAGAATCAGTCTGTAACAATATGAGCATGTACAGGATTAGGGCAGTCACAACACTACAATGTATGTTCCGTGCAACATATTCCTAATGTCAGTGTGCCCATCGGCGTGTTGGATTCCCGGACCACATGTTGACGTCTTCCTGCCTGCCCTCTGCCATGGACAGACCAGCCTGCACCAGCACTGAGTATCGTACGCTTTGGGGCATTGACTACAGAGCCATGGACAATTCAGCCATCAAACTCGTTTTCATCAGTGAGCCTGTCAGTATGTTCAATGAGTGGGCCTGAGATGTCTCCGTTTTGGATCCCTCCCAAGTCCCATAACTGAGAAAGCACTGGTCTGTGGTCTCCCCTTTGCTTCTTTCCTGCCTCCTTTTTACATCACTGTATCCCCTCCCAATCCCATGGAATGATCTCTCTACGCCAAAACAGAATAGGAAGTGGTCTGCTGCATTTATTACACTGTCACGTAAGTTTGAGGCATCCAACTGGTTTTCATCATCGTGTCCGCTGTGTCTTGGATGACTAGGTGGTGCCTAGAAGATCTGTGTGTGGTCCGTCCTGTTGCTATGTATTGACTGATGTGCACCAAAGTGGAGTGTGTTAGGCGTAGGGCGTGGACAACAGAGTCATGGATGTTTCATGTTTTGAACTGCTTGTTTACGGTGTGTCTGTCCATGGGTGTTTCATAAAAAGACCACATCATGACAGCCTTTGCTTTTGGCCGCTCCCACGGCCATTTAGCGACCAGTGCATCCCAGGAGTGAGTATAAGCTGGATTGGGGGAAGCATTCAACCGCCATGGATACTCTGTGAGTCTAAAGCGTTTTCACCAGTGTGTCTGTTTATGTGTTGAGTAAGTAGGCCATGCAGAACAGGATCAACTTCTTGTCTGACTCACTGCCAAGTAAGGACCGATACAGCATGAACATGAACTATTTCTTGTCTGACTCACTGCCAAGTAAGGACCGATACAGCATGAACATGAACTATTTCTTGTCTGACTCACTGCCAATTAAGGACCGATACAAAGTGAACATGAACTGGTCTGGTGAATCCCCCAAGCAACAATACGTGTTTTAGGCATGGAACTAGTTTTTATCAACATAGAGCAACATAAATAAAAAATACATCTGCATGAACTTTGACCTATAGTTCTCTGCTTCTAACCTGTCACGTCGTCATTCATCGGACCAGTCTCCATACAATGAACTTTGACCTATAGTAGTCTGCTTCTAGCCTGTCATATATTGCCATTCAAGGACCAGGCGCTCCAGATGTTCCTCGAAAGTCTGGCTGTAGACCAGCAGATCATCCAGATACACCAGGAGGATTTGGAATGCCAGATCATTCATTGTGCTTTGCATCAGCCTCTGGAAAGTGGCTGGGGCAGTGGACAAACCCATTGGCATTCTCAGGTATTCGAACAATCCGAATGGGGTAGAGAAGGGTAGCCACTTGCCAAATCCAGAGTGGAAAACAACTTATCCCCTCCAAGTGCATCCAATGAATCATCTATCCTTGGGAGGGGATAGGCATCTGGTATGGCCTTCTCATTTAGGCGACGGTAATCGACGCAGAGGCGGATAGAGTTGTCCTTCTTTCGGACAACTACTACCGGAGATGCATAAGCACTGGAGCTTTTCTGGACAATCCTTCTGTCCATAAGAGTTTGGATATGCTCCTTCACCTCTTGGTACTGTGTTGGTGGGATCCTCCGAAAGGTTGAGGCCACAGGGACATCATCTTTAAGGCGGATCTTGTGTGTGACCCTGTCTGTGTACCCCAGGTCACAGTCATCGCGGAAAAACAGGTCCGCATTGGCTTTCAGCAACTCCTCTAGCTGCTGCCTTTGGCTGTCAGTGCAGTCTATACCCTCCAGGTTAACGGGGCACTCTCCGCCTTGTACCTCACTGTCAGTCTCAGTGGAGTTAACCGAGACATGGATCTGATTGCAGCTAACTTCCACTGACACTTTACCTGGGGGCAGCTCCTGTTTGAATAGCTGCACTGTGCCAACTCTTGTCCCTGGTCTCAAGACAACGCCTTCGTCATTGAAATTAATGACCTGAACAAGAAAACAATTGCCTTTGACCTTGCTTACCGTGGGTGGGACAAGCAAACCTTTGTGACTGAAGTCCGGAAGCGGCTCAGTCAACACTTCCTGATCCTGCAGTGTTCTATTTACTGCCCCAGTTGCTCTGAGGCTGGCCACTGCCCGAGGCGGGATATACACAGACTCCCTTCCTGCCACCCGTGCAAAACCCTGCACCACTGGGGCACTGACATCTGGCAATACCTCCCGCAACACATTCATCCCTAGGATGACAGGAACATCCAATGCAGATGTAGAGGACCTCACCAGAATGCCCTTGCCCCTTACCGTGGTGCCCCAGATTTCCACGTCAGCTTCGAAATATCCTACACAGGGAATGTCCAAGCCATTAGCTGCAGTGACTCGCAGCCAACCAGCCACTGGTTGTAGGGGAGAGCACCCAAAGAGTTCTTTGAATGTGCCTTCCCCCATCATGGTAACCTGTGACCCAGTGCACACAAGGGCATCAACTTCCTTGTTGTTAACCAACACCTTGGCATACGGACATCTCCCTAGGATTTTACTGAGTGAGCCGGAAGGTTGCCCCTCAGCAGTGCGACTCGTCACTACCGAGGAATGTCGTTTCCCTGCCTCGGCAGATCTGGGCAGTTGCGGCGAATATGGCCTGGCCTGTCGCACCCCAGGCATATTGGCCTTCCATCTCTGGCAAATGGCAGTTTCCGTTTGCCTGCCGCTTCCCCTGATTGTGGCTTTGGGCGCTTCTCTGCACAGAGCTGCTCCTCCATCTGTCTCATCCTGCCCTCCATTTTTTCTAATTTTGCTACAATGGCCTCCATGGCTTGGATCTGCTTGACAGATGCCTCCGCCTGAGCCGAGACAGCTTCAGTGGCACCCTCTTTCTCCTCATCTTCCATCCATCTTAGAGCCTCATCTCTAAGCTCTAAGAAGGAGGAATTTGGGAGTTTGTGTGTCTGCTCTCTCAGATGCCTTCTCAGCTGACCATTGCAGAGACCAGCCACAAAATGGTCTCGCAGAATTTTCTGATCCAGCGGCTGCTGCGTTGCATCCTCTTTCCGCTGCCTCTTTGTCACCTCTGTAAAGGCTTTATTCAGCCTGTGGGAATACTCCCTAACCCCTTCATACCCCCTCTGTGAGATGGAGTAAAAAGTCCCCAGCAGCTGACTGACAGACCGTTGCTCCCCCCACACCTTATATAGGATTTCGAAAAGCTTATCAGGGTCATTTGTGTCATCCGTGGGGTGACACAACAGTTCACTCTTGACACATTCTGTCAAGTGGCTATAAATGACATCTACTTTTTCACCTTGATCCGTTTCTTGGAGACCCCTACTTGACCAAATATTTTAACATCCTTCTCAAACTCTTCCACTGTTGGGTGACCTGTCCCTGAAAACGCCTTGATTGACTTTTCCCTTGGAGCTATAATTACCCTCTGAGCATTATTTTTCAAAGCTGCTAATTCTTCAGCAATACTGTCCAAAGTCACCTCAGCCATCTTTCAATAATCTTTTGAAGAAGAATAGATATATACTAAAAGGTTACGCTAGAAAAGATATGAACACACACAAAAAAGGGAAAGTGAAATCCTAGAGATATCAGTACGCATTACAAAGAAAGGCTTGACAGAAAAAAATTCCCACACTAACAGATACTTATGCTCATACTCTAACATCAATCTTTCAACTTCTAAATTATGCACAGTAACATCCAGTCCATGTCAGTCCACATTAAAGCTCAGCTGACCAACATGGGTCATATCAGGGTGGTCCTTCCATCAAAAAACAAAAAACATATCAATTCACAATAATCAGATACATCATTCAATCACTGTGCCATGACAGTTTCCCATCATGCTGAAATCAACGACAGGGTCAGCTCCTTCGCAAAACAATGATCTGGCCTGCCATCTCCACCGCACCATAGGTATAAATTCAAAATTTCAATGAAAAAAATGAAAACCTTCCTTGCTGTAACTTCACATCCAACGGCCTGATCCCACGTCCTGAGGTTGGCACTTGTTCATCCTGCTCGCAGCGCCATGTGTAAGCGGTCAAGGGCAGAGGGGGGAGAGTCATCCATCCATCACCCAAGACCGTGTTGATGTTTGACTTTTTGTTTATTTCAGTTCCTCAGTCAATCAAAACCAACCAACCAACCAACCAACCTGGAAAATTACCAGGAAATCATATTTAGAAAACTGGCAACAAAATGAGAAATTTCCAGAAACATGAATGAAAGGAAATATACATGTGTAACTATGAGTACACAATTTGCATAATAACAGTACAGCACCTGAAAAGAAGTAATGGATTTATTTATGTTCGATACACAGAAATTCCTCTGCAAATAAGCACATCAAGAAGAAAATTGTGACACAGACCACTCTTAAAAGTCTCAGGTCATGTTATGCTGCAAACATCCACAAGACTATATTGGTAGTCTGATGAAAAGAAATTGACATAAAAAATCTTTAGAGCACACAGCCATGGGTGAATCTGCAAAACAATCAATTCAACATAACAATGGAAGGAAAACAAAATAAAATAACAACATTAAAATACTGTGAACAATCTGGCATCTGTTCTGTTACAGTAAAGGTTGTACTGCATGCTAGCAGCACGGATCCTTGTGTCTATTAAGACAACAGAACAGGAAAACAGCAATTATATCAACAGGACATGGACTAGATTATTACTCCTCAGATTCAGTTAGTCTATCATAATATCAACAAATGACATTTATTCATAATAATACATACACAACATCATTCAATCAATGGCTCTGACAACAGAAAAACATATCATCTTCATTCAATACCATTGATTGCATACACATTGGCTTGTGTAACCATTGTGACCACCAGCTTTACAAAAAAAATCCATGGTACCAAAGGTACAATGAATTGCACAGAGGCGTGTTGAAAAATGTCAAAACAAAACGAACAGTTATAACAGAATATCACATGGGGAAAAACATTATCTACCTCAGGACAGGGTGTTGAGACACACACCCATTCATCTGTCCCGGCCACCTCTCTGGTGTGGAACAGGCGTCCTCTGAAAAGGGCAACATGTGTGTCCCTAAATCATAACACCAAGACTCACATGATGTTCAAAAAAATAATAAGTGCCTGGCATCAACATAGCCAGCAAGAATACAGCAAAGGGAAGCAACTCATACGTTTCAATGGTCTACTATTCAAAAAGGGGTTACTTCCCTTTATTCACCCATCTTCGCAACTCGCCCAACTTCGTAATTCTAGGCCCGAGTGTAGCCAAGAAATGGAACACAATTCAAAAACGGAGTTTCTGACACATCTAAAATGAAAATTAGATAGATCAGCATTGATTTTCAGGAACTGCTTTCAACAGCACTGTAACTACAAGGAATGAGCATAACTGGATAATTCATTCCAGCCTCCATCACATCAGGTACTGATTCCATAAAAAAAAATAAAATAACATGTACAGAGAGAGAGGAGAGAAGAGAGAGAGAGAGAGAGAGAGAGAGAGAGAGAGAGGGGGAGGAGAGAGAGAGAGAGAGCTGTCCAAGACTTTTTGAAAGAAAAATACAACCAGTTCTCCTCCTAAGTGAAAACTCCTAGTCTTAGTCTTGTCAACATCTCCATTAAGTGGCTCGTAACATTTTCTTTAAAACACTTAAACAAGTCAACAACAACAAAAATATTTATCTATAACAACCAGATTCCCAATGAACTTATTCTGACATACCTCAAAAGATAATCACCTTTGCCTTGGTGCTGTGGCTAACCAGCATGAAACTGGTCTTCCTTTCCCAAACGAACAGGCAAAACCTCTGCTAGCTGTGACAAGCAGTGGGGAAGAGATCGCATTTTGGTGGGAGGCTGGTATTATTGCCTCCTGTTTACACCAACAGCTAATACGCAGCAGAATATAGGCCCTGAGCTTCAGTAAATAACAGTATTAATTAATGCTTTGTCATTACCATGAATAAATATCCATTAATTCTGGTAATTTGTGCACATTCCTAAACAGAGATTATGCCAAGTAGACTGATTATATCCACAACCCAACTATTGTATTCCTACTCGTCCATTGGCATTCTAAAGATAATTCTGGAACCAAGCTAATTTGGCACCAAGGCGGATAACTCTTCTGACAAAAGATCGGAATTCACTGAAATCCCTATGCACTTGCACTACCCTTATCAGCTCAACTACATACAAAAGAATAAAAATAGCAACAATAAAACGAAACATGCTCTTCAAGAGCATGAATATTAAACGTTTGCAGAAGTCAACTTCTGTCCAGCCACATGTGCTTTGCTTTTTCAGGTTTGGTTGTAAATTTACTGTCTATTGCAGTGTTCCTTTTCTTCTGCTGTGCTTTTCTTATGAGCAGATTTGGTTGTTAATTTATTGTCTAGTGTAATGTGCCTTTTATACCATTCCATAAGCAGACTTGTCCAGTTTTGATACCTTGTGCAATGTTTCGTTTGTACTGTTTTGCTTTCTTCAATGAGCAGAATTACTCAGTTTTTTAATTGAATGCAGTGATCCTATTGCTGTGTTTTGCTTTTAATGAGCAGAACTGATTATGCTAATGATAATGATAGGTGGCATTTATGAAGCACCACACCTGTGGACGCAAGTACTTGAACAGACACATTCATCTTTCTGTTACCCTCTAATATGTGCACACACACACACACACACTCTCTCTCTCTCTCTCTCTCTCTCTCTCTCTCTCCTCTCTCTCTTCCCCCCCCTCTCTCTCTCTCTCTCTCTCACACACACACACATACATGGTCCCTATTCATCACAATACAAATTGACACAAGAACAAACTACAGTCAAAGCCGCCAATAACGAAGTCAGATGTAACGAATGCCTGATAGAATGAAGCAAAAAGGTTTGCTCCATCAAAAATCCTTCCTTACATGACTGAAAATACGTTGGATGTTAATGCAGTCAGATGTAACGAAATGTTGCTTGTAACAAAATGGTTTTAGGGTCCCCAGCGGGCAATCTGTTTGGTTATAACGAAGTCCCCACTTAAACAAATCATGTATTCGGCCCTGTGAAGAGTTCAAGCCGAATATAGTGAGGTTCTACATTTGTGTTCTGTAACCTTCCCAATATCATAGTTGATTTTGGTAAGTTAGCTAGTCTATTTGGTTGTTTTGGGTAGAAAGTCAAAATTGTAGATCAAAATTATTAAGATTGTTAATGATCATTTTTTATTAATTCATTATAGGCAGTTAGGATATTTTGTTATTATTCTTATTATGGGTGGTAAATAAGAAATGAAGGAAAATAAATGTATACGGAAGTGATGATAAAACAGAAGTAATGACAACTTCCGTTAA
This sequence comes from Conus canariensis, assembly GCA_033310375.1. NCBI lineage: Eukaryota > Metazoa > Mollusca > Gastropoda > Neogastropoda > Conidae > Conus > Conus canariensis. Next base: position 9,935 of record JAMYXO010007378.1, read on the forward strand.
GGACAATCGCGTGCCAGGAGTGGCACATGGTGTGGAGAATTGGACCAACGTGGAGGATTCATGCAGATATTAAATCAGGTATGTTATGTTTATTTTAGGTGTTTGATAAAAGATTAGTATAGTTAATTGAAGAAACAAATTTAATTGAAGAAACAAATGATTAAATGAAGTTTTGGGATTAACACATTCAAAACATCATAGTTCCTTGTTCGATTAAAATCAGCTAAAACTGGTTTAGCGCCGGTCGTTGTTGGACCCTTTGTTCTGATTAAAATTAGTTGAAATTGGTTTAGCGCCGGTAGATGTCGGACCTTTTGTTCGGTTTCACTAAGTTTTCTTTTTACAATTAGTTCATTGGCATTTGTGCAACAGGAAAACAAATTTGGATTGTATGAGGTTAAATATTTTGCTTTTGTCCTTGCTGATTGAACGGTTAATTGACTTGTTGTGATGGAAGAACTCTGTTGTAGCTCAGAGTTGCTTCATAATGATTATTGTGTGGTTGGGATGCAAAATTATTGTCTGGTAGATGCAGCGTTTTATAAATTACGAGAGATGGTGTAACTGTTGTTAGTAGAGTTGAAGTCTAATTCATTGATCCGGTTGAAATGACTAGGCTTTTTCTCTGTCAGTACATGAAATTGGAGGTGTCTCCATATGCTGAGTCACGGTAAAATGGCTTGATGGGATAAGCTTGATTCTTTCTTTTATTAATACAATGAAAAACGTACAAAAGAATTCTCTTTTTCCCATTCCGTTGAAATTGTGCATTGATGTCTATGGTGTACCCATTCCATGGGACGTAAGTTGCATTTTGGAAGAAAAAAAAATCATATCTAGTCTTTGTAGAAGTATGAGGACAAGTGTCGATTCCTATCTCTCTTGGTCACTGAGATAGTGACTGTCAAAAGCTGCACAGTATGTCTGCAAAGTGTGTGAATATAACAGTGCGTTTATTGTTAAAATGAATGTTATGATTGGTGTGTATATGTTATTAGTATTGACTCCGGGTAAGCCTGTTCTGTTTCTAATGTTGAGGTTGTAATTGTATTTTTTGAAGAGCCATTGTCTTATGTACTGTATGTCTAATTGTTATGTTAAACAAAAGTTTGTTCTCAGTGTTATAATATTTTATTGTGATGGTGTAGGTTAGTAAAACATTGTTCTCTGTGTGTGTTGGTTGCAGTGTCTGCGCTTTCACGTTTGTTCATGATCCAAACTGCATTTTCTTTTAAGTGTAGCCAGCAGTTTTCATAATCAAGAATATTATGTACTAGTAATTGACTTATTTACTTGTGTTAAAAAGAAAGAAGTAATAAAAGGAAATAAAAAATAGTAAAAATTTTAGAATCTCTTTTTTAGTTCGATTATTGAGTGAGAACATTGTTCGTCCTTGTTCAGGTGAACTCGGGATAACTCACACGCACTGACTTTTCGGGTGGTGGGGGTTACAGTTCCCTGAACCATTTCTCAGAAATGGTTGGTTAGTTCACTGCGATATGTATTGCTTCATACGGTCGCTGGCTATTCTAGGGATATGGAGGAGTGTCTGCATAGAACATGAAATGTAGAGCGGTCTTTGCGTCGCTCTTAATAGAAATCACACGTTTATACATGTGTTTGACTAGCTGCATATTCCCAAGCTTGTTTATTCTCTTGCACAGTTTCACATAGGTGGATTAAAAGAACACAGTATTTTTAAGTCTCTCTACACTGACAGGGATGCCCCGCGCATAAAGCTTTCTCTCTGACATCCGCTATAGTGGATTGCGCATTAGTATATTTTTTAGAGCCAACATCATGCCGAGTGTTCAAAAGTGAAGCTTGCCATGTAATAGTCTCATTATCATAGAGTAACCTTTCAATGCTGCGAGTGAAACATCATGATGTGTTCGCTGACCACCGACCTATTTTTACACCAACCCAGTCCTCAGTTTGCAGTCAGATCACAATGGCGTCTCAGCCTTCCACTAGTGGTGCGAGAAGCCGACATGAAACACGTGTTTACAGCTTACGTGAAGCTGTTGAACTTGTTCAAACTGAAGGATCAGATCCTGAAGATATCTAACACGTAAGCTGTTGAACTTGTTCAAACTGAAGGATCAGATCCTGAAGATATCTAACACGTAAGCTGTTGAACTTGTTCAAACTGAAGGATCAGATCCTGAAGATATCTAACACGTAAGCTGTTGAACTTGTTCAAACTGAAGGATCAGATCCTGAAGATATCTAACACGTAAGCTGTTGAACTTGTTCAAACTGAAGGA
>JAMYXO010007379.1:0-2500 GCA_033310375.1 Conus canariensis
TTAAAAGCAGAGGCAGAGTGAAGTAGGGGTGAGAGGATGGTTGGAGGGGGGGGGGGGGAAGATGTGGAAAGTACTCTTCAAATCCTGCTACCCTAGCTAGAGAGAGAGAAGATTCAAGAGAGCGAAAACTTTCCTTTTGGTGAACAACTTCAACCTAGTTGACAAAGGGGCTGATGTGGTCCTGATTAGTTCAAAATCAATGTAAATTTCCAAACTGACAATGGATCAACATGAACAGTCCGTCACCCCCCCCCCCTTCCCCATCCCCCTGCCCTCTTTCCCTTCAAGAAAGATCCCCATACACACACAGAGGCGCAAATGAGGTGGGTTTCTAGATCTTTCCCTCCCACCCGGACCCTAACCCCCTCCCACACACATCCAGTTTCCCCTCCGCCGCCCCCCCCCCCTCACCCCCTCCACCCTAAAAAAGTACCTTAATTTAAGAGCCCATTGTGGAGGTGGGGGGGGGGGGCGGTGGGGGAGGGGTAGGCAGCGGCCTCAAAGTTATTGGTGTTTGACTTCATCGGGAAGGCTTGGCTTGTGGTGTATTGGAAAGTGTGTTTTGTGCTTCTTTCCGTTGGGATATTGAAGTCAATTGATTGAAATCTCAAAGGACTGAACGAAATGTTCCCTTAACATATCTATGCTTTCTCAAACTTTGTCTGCGATCACCCGGGCCTCACTATTCGAAGGAAAGAAGCGTAAGATGGGTGTACAAGGACTTCTATATAGCTGCATGTAGAACACAAACAAAATATCAAAGACGACTCTGTCCTTTTCAGTAAATTAAAACATCAACTGGAACTCACCGACTTCGACCTGGTTTCCACACATTGAAACAGGCAGCAGAAACAAGCACACTCATCAACGACGTCGGACTGCCATGCAGAGAGAGAGAGAGAGATATCAATACAGGTTAAAAATAGTCAAAAAATGACGGCTGTCCTTCCATACGGAAGAATTCAAAATTGAAGAGAGAAGCGCGCTCACACTGATCGGAAGCCGGATGATCACGTGACACCACAGACTCACAGGTATTTAGTTCACGTCCGGAAGAAACGCGCATGCGACTTTGGAAAACTGTTGCATGAGAGTCGCCTTCTTTCGCACGATGTCAGCGTGTGTTTCATGGTTTTACGTCCCAACTTAACTTCCGAATACTCGCTTCTCTAAAATGACATGGGCACCGCTCCCGTGCGCGCACGCACGCACACACGCACAGCGCGCGCACACACACACACACACACACACACACACACACACGACCCCACACACACACACACACACACATGTAACATTAGCACACACACACACACACACACACACACACAACACACACACACACACACACATGCATACATAGTACACATACACACACACGATCGCGCGCGCATACACCAACACACACACACACACACACACACACACACACACACACACACACACAATTGCGTGCGCATGCACGCGCACACACATTCACATGCACACACAGAGTCACACACACTCACAGACACACACACACACACACACACACACACACACACACACACACTCACCACACGCATACACTAGCGCGCGCGCACACACACACACACCACACACACACACACACCACACACACACACACACACACACACACCACACACACACACACACACCACGACCGCGCCAACCCGCCCACACCACCACACACACACACACACACACACACACACACAATCTAACGCTTACCCACGCACGCACGCACGCACGCACGCACGCACACGCACACACACACACACACACACACACACACACACACACACACACACACGGACACGCGCGCGCACGCACACATGGAAAAAATGACGTAGTAAAAAAACAGACAAAAGTACTCTCCTCATTACATCCAGCCTTTTATCACCCTCAAATATCTTCCCTCCCCTCCTTCCCCCCGCCGTCTCTCTCTCTCCCTCCCTCTCTCTCTCTCTCTCTCTCTCTCTCTCTCTCTCCCTCTCTCACACACACACACATACACACGCGCGTGCGCGCGCTCGTTCATAGAGAGAGACAGAGAGAGAGAGAGAGAGAGAGTGACAGAGAGAGAGAGAGAGAGGGGGGGGGGAGTCGCACACATACTCTCTACACATCCTTTCGCAATCTGGTTTCTTCGTGTTTTCCTTGTAACCTCTCTCTCTCTCTCTCTCTCTCTCTCTCTCTCTCTCTCTCTCTCCTCTCTCTCTCTCTCTCTCTCTGTATATGTATGTAAGTGTGTATGTTTGCGTATGTATGTATGTATGCATGTATGTACATATCTACGTATGTATATGTATGCATGTATGCATGTATGTATCTACGTTCGTACGTAAATACGTGTGCATATATGTATTCATGCATTTATGTATGTAGTATGTGTATGATTGTGAGTGTTGCAGGGATGAAAAATCCCAGGAAGTGGAAAGCGATGGTGGTACGGGCAGTGGAGATATTTAGAGGATTCTTCCCCTTGTACCACCCGGGG
>JAMYXO010007379.1:7500-12199 GCA_033310375.1 Conus canariensis
AACTGTGGAAAGACAAAGAAAAACGTGATTTTATTTTCACCGACGAGACCCATGAACTGGATTTCCATTTCTGCTTTTCTTTTCTTTTTAAACTACTCTGTGAATATTCAGTCAGTGGCTGATGCTTAACAACAAAAAAACAATAAGCAATTGTTTAAGGACTTGCTTACATTGTCTCCAGCTTACACAGCATTCGTCAGTGTCACATCATAATACGACCTTTGCCATCTGTGTTTTTGTTAATTTGTGCCTTCACAATCAGTTTCAGCTGAGACTGATTCCACTTTGTTACTTATTAGATGAAAAGAAAAACAACGTAGCATCCAAAAGTAAGCCTTATTCCACACTCTTAACTGCAGGAGTCCATCAGTCACTCTCACAGGCGTAGTGCTTTTTCTTCTGGCTAACAGTATCATTCCCTACACCTGCTGAGATCTGATTCAAATATGAAACAAATGTTCATCAAGCCATGCCAGTTCTTTAAAAGGAAAACAGTGACATAAACATGATGATAAAACACATAAATAACATTTATTCATAAAATCATCAGATTAACATAAACATGATGAAAACAAAATAATTTCATAAAATCATCAGATTAACACAACATAATATTCCACCAAATAGCCCAGAAACTAAAACTGAAACTCTCAACAACATTTAAAGAGAAGTAATGACTACGTTCATCATTTAACAGGAAGCAACGACTTTATTTACCTTCTTAACGATCATGCTGGTCTTTTGCCTGCTGTTGCGGCACTGCATCTGCACCTTAATGTTGTCTGTGCTGTAAGTCTCTTCCTCATCGCTGTCGCCTTGCTTTGGCACCAAGATATGGCACACTGCAATGCCCAACAGTTGAAGAAAATGTTAGCAACATAATTTCACACTTGGCATGAAGAAACGTAGAAACTATTCAGTTTGGGTGGTTTTTTTTCTAAATCTTCTTATCTTTTGACTTAAATCCAGCAGAAAATTAATGAGGTTTTTGCACACATGCAAGCAAACAGCTCTGACAAAAAAAAATTAAATGCACACCATGGTGTGTTCATATTTGGAGATATTTACTTCCATGCACACATAATCTTCTCTCTTCCTCTCTCTCTCTCTCTCTCTCTCCTCTCTCTCTCTCTCTCTCTCTCTCTTCATACTGGTTTGAGGGTTTTAAACATGCAAGACCTTGCTTTTGTAAACTAATCAGTGTAACATGCTGGAAACTCATATATCTTAAAGTTATCTTGACAAAACAGGAAAAAGAAAGCAGGAAAATGCAGAATGAAAAGGATGATTAAAAAAAACACACACACAGATGAACAAAAGCATCAGGAGACAGAAGAGAAACAAGAGGGAAAAAATTACAGAGAAACTAAGAGAGATGGGAGGGGGTAAGAAAGATATTTGTTTTTATACATGGTTACTTTTCTGGGTTTGATCTCTGGACACTTGGCTCCATTAAAGTCCGCTGAGCAAAACCAGACAAAATTTGGGAGGGGTAGAGAAAAGAGATGGGGAACCCAGATGTGTTTCTTGTTCATATCAAAAAGGAAGCCCATTCAAACTAAATTGGTCTTTCCGTCCAATAAAGCTGGAAGCCTGCAGTTTTATGTTATTACTTTTATCTATTTCATTGTGTTAAATGCCTTAACTAATGCAGTTCACGCAACAACATCAGAAAGCAAAGGCTGAGTCATACTAGTACCCCAAGGAAGTTCTTTAAGTTTGCAAAACTAAATAAATACCTCCCACGGAAAAGAAAAGTGTCTTATCTTTTTGATGCCATTTTCACACACACAACACACACACACACACACACACACACACACACACACACACCACACACACACACACAATCCCACAGTTTTCAAACACACAACTACATAAAAACAAGCGACCAACTTCAAAGCGTCCAATGAAACCACATCCCAACAGTGACACAAAGTACAGTCACAAAGTGTAGGACATGACAGCAGTGTGATTCTTTTCCCAGACCTCAGCTCTAAAGATCTATAGGCCTGTGGGCAGCAGGTGAAGATCCTTGATGCTCAGCTTACAGACCTACTGCTGCCTTAACTCTCTTCATGTGTACATATTTTGCAGAATATTAAACAACACCAAGACCAAAATCCTCTAATCCATGGCTATGCTCAGCAAGTCACAGAAACGCAAATATATCCATAACACCCGATGAAGCATACAAAATGAAATCCCAGTTGTAGAACACAGTTGTGTTCTTTTTCTTCTTCTGCATATGCAGGCTGATACTCCTGCAGACGCTCACTGTAAAGACATCCAAACATTAATCGCATCTACCCAACAAAGGGTATGGAGTTTTGTGTGCATGACCGTTTTTTTATCCCGCCATTTAGGTGGCCATACTCCAACTTCATGGAAAACGTAGAAACCAGTGAATCAGGCACTTTCAACACACAAAAGCAAAACAACATGGTACTCAATGCTTTTTGACAGACCGACCTTTGATATCAACCAGATGGAGTCGTATGGACAGAGGCGTGTCGGAGGATGCCAACCGACTGTCGTTGAGGTACAACCCTATCTGCTCCACTCGCACACCAAGCACATCAGCCATCTGTGTCTGCAAGCTGTAGAACATGTCACTCTGAAAATAGACATGCAAAAAAAAGTACATGTTGTTTACCTGAACTCACTTGGGAAATCAAATATATACAAACATTACAGATCATGAGGTTTACTATCAATATCAAAACTATTACCACAGTCTGTAGTTCCATTGTGAAACCAGTATTTGTAGTTTTTGTAAGAATACTAGTCTTCACAACACAAAGGAGTCCTTCACGTTAAAAAGAAAGAAAGAAAGGAAAAGAACCCCAACTCCAATAAGCCCAAACAGTGTATCAATGGTATATACATATGTACAAAATTAGCACTCACACACAAAAAAAAACACAAAGAAAGTCAAATATCAACTTGCTTTTCATAAAAAACACAATAATACAGGTTGACAAAAACACATTGTTCAAGAGTTAAAAAAATAAATCACATTCCTCATACCATTTTCCTACACGAAAGATAAGATAAGATAAGATAATGTTGCTTATAGCCCAGCCGACCGAAAAGGGCCATATCAGGGCTGTCAACACGTTAAAATCAACTCACAATCTTTCATTCAAACAATTCTTTAAAAACCATCTTCTAAAAACCCATCCAAAAGTTTGTTAAAAAAAACTTTCCACTGTAAAACCTCAGATCCGATGAAAAATGTTAATCTCTTTCAAGAACTCAAAGATCGCGTCAGGCGGACAAGTCACTGAACAAGGTTTTTCATGGAATCTTGCTGTAAAATTTTTGTGACGACATCGTGCACGTCCCAAACTCTAAAAGAATATGTTTTTTAATATCATATTTGTTTTTTTATTCTAATCCCATCAGCTAATCATACAAACACTATTTTCACAATGCATTGACTTGGACAAGGGTTCCAAGATTCCCTCTACAGGTAGATTTGAACTTTGATTCAATGGAATAGAATGTTAGTACTTAGTGAAAATGACAGCACAACCTTTGACACATTTTCTGATTCCGTAAGACCGCACAAAACTTTGGTCTATCTTCCACCAGACCCTACAGCGGATAAACACAAAAAATCCACTAGCATGTAGTCATCACTCGAGAGATTGCCGAGAAAGCAGCCCAGTCAGCTGGGAGGTGGGAGAGGGGGGGGGGGGCGGGGGGAGACGGGGCAGACTGGCCTTAGCCTTCACTGACTGTGACTAACAACACTACAGCATTCGACGTCTCTCTCCTCACGCACCAGATGCCCAGCTCTCAAGGGGTGTGATGCAGTACAGCCCGAAAAGTAAAAAACTCCCGGAACCATTACAGGGGCCCTCTTTTCAGTTCTCCGGAGGGAAACAGAAGCAGCCAGTGACAGATGCATCCTCCGACGTGCCACGAGTGGCGGGGAGAGAGAGGCATTCAGCGGAAGGATACATGGGGCACACAAGGTCCTTGGTAAGCCAGGTCAGGTAAAGAACAAAAGGATACTTGGAGAAAAGTTTGATGTTTAGTTTAATTTCAGAGGTAAGAGTGGGAACAAGGCCCAGCAGTACTGCTACAGAGGTTAGTGTAAACCAAGGTGGAAGCTTACACATGACATGTTAAAGAAAGTAATAGCGGGGGCAAAAACCTGACATCTTGTGGTAATCTTTGGCAACTGGAATGGAACAATGTGGATGTAGTTCTAACGCTTGGGCTGGAAGCATAAGACACTTTCCCCTTGTTCATACTAATGCGGGTTGGCCACAAAAAATTGACAAAACATGATTGTGACAAGAGAGTAAACAACACAAAAACAGTGAAAATTTACAGTCACAGACAAAAAACAACCTTTTGTCGTAACGAAATGACGATTACCTTGGACATGGAAAACGGTGGATTTTCGTTGATGTGATGCACAACGCACCAGCTGGGAAGTCGTTCTGCACAGGACTGTCCACTATCACCACAGGGGGGTCTGTGGCGATGTCTAGATTCCTTTCCCCCTGTTCTCCTTTGATGGAGTCTATGGCTCTGAAACGAGCAAATAAAATGAAGATACTCATTTTCCAACAAAACACAGCGCCCCTAACCACTTTAAAAAACGAAAAAACCCCTTTTCACTTTAAAAAGGGGCATGTTAGGGGGCCAAGAAAAATGGGGGGTTGAAAAAAGTGGCCCCCCA
>JAMYXO010007380.1:0-12197 GCA_033310375.1 Conus canariensis
AAATTTCTATTACAAGAAATTTGGGAAATCTCTTAAATTTTAGAAATTTTCAGAGATGGTTTTTAAGAGATGTTTGGATTTAGAGTGGTTTGAAGGGCTGGTATTCAGAGATGGTTTGAAGAGTGTCTCAGGTCTTCAGGATGGTTTGAAGAGATGTCTCAGTCATTCGAGATGGGTTTTAAGAGATTCTCGGTCATTCAGAGATGGTTTTAAGAGATGTTCAGGTCATTCAGAGATGGGTTTTAAGGATGTCTCGGGCATTCAGAGATGGGTTTTAAAAGATTCTCAGGTCATTCAGAGATGGTTTTTAAAGATGTCTCAGGTCATTCAGAGATGGTTTGAAGAGATGTCTCAGGTCATTGTCCAGCTGGTGTGAAATCAAGGGCACAGTTTCGTTCGATCAAACGCAGGGTTGATTTCGCCATTCAGGGAACATCTACTGTTCAATCCTAAAAGCGGGGTTTATTTCGCCATTCAGGGAACAGTCTGCTCGTTCGATCACTAAAAGCAGGGTTATTTCGCCATTCGGGAACAGTCGCTCGTTCGATCACAACCAGGGTTGATTTCGCCATTCGGGGAACAGTCTGCTCGTTCGATCACTAAAGAGGGGTTTATTTCGCCATTCAGGGGAAAAGTCTGCTGTTCGATCACTAAAGCAGGGTTGATTTTGCCATTCAGGGAACAGTTGCTCGTTCGATCACTAACGCAGGGGTTTATTTTCCCCTTTAGGGAACAGTCTGCTCGTTCGATCACTAACGCGGGGGTTATTTTGCCATTCAGGGGAAAAGTCTGCTCGTTCGATCACTAACGAGGGTTGATTTCGCCTAGGGGAAAAGTCTGTCGTTCGATCACAACCAGGGGGTTTTTCGCCATTCAGGGAACAGTCTGCCGTTCGATCCTAAGCAGGGTTATTTCGCCATTCAGGGAACAGTCTGCTCGTTCGATCACTAAGCAGGGTTGATTTCGCCATTCAGGGAACAGTCTGCTCTTTCATCACTAACGCAGGGTTGTTTCGCCATTAGGGAACAGTTGCTCGTTCGATCCAAACGCGGGTTGTTTTCGCCATTCGGGGAAACGTCTGCTGTTTCGATCACTAAGCGGGGGTTTTTTTTCGCCATTCAGGGAACAGTCTGCTTTTTCGATCACTAAGCGGGGTTGATTTCGCCATTCGGGGAACAGTCTGCTCGTTCGATCACTAAGCAGGGTTGATTTCCCATTCGGGAACATTTCTGCTCGTTCGATCACTAAGCGGGGTTTTGTTTTCGCCTTTCAGGGAAAAGTCTGTCGTTCGATCACTAACCCCGGGTTTTTTCGCCATCAGGGAACAGTCTGTGCCCACACACTTGGGCGGACAGGTTTCCGGTGGTTCTTGATGGCCAAGCCTCTGAACAAGGCTTTGGGGAGGAGTGACCAATGATCTAATGATGACTAACTCGAGGAAAACATTGAGGGTGATAAACCTTGAGAGAGGAGAGAGAAGAGACAGAGAGAGACAGAGAGACAGAGAGAGACAGAGAGACGAGACAGAAGAGACAGGACAGAGAGAGAAAAGAAAGAGAATCTCGTGAACCGTGACTTTAATATGGGGCCCTTTCACCCTACCCACTGGTCACGTAACATGAAATTTTTTATGCTATTGAAAATATGATTTTATAGAAAAATTTTTTAAAAAGAAGGATGCCATTTGGCGTGACAAAAGTAAAAAACTTACGTTTTAGCATTTCATTACAACTGTTCCTCTCTAAAACGTACAGGGGCCAATGTACAAACGGCAACTCTCTCTTTATGACAGCATTTTTTTGTTTTGCTAATGTCTTCAACTGGATGGAAAGCTATCTTTATAGGTGTATGAATTTTTTTTTTCCTCGAAATTTTTTTGTAACTTAAAACATTTTAGAAAAAAGTATTTCGGTTTCTTCTTCCTGTAAAAAGGGCAGGTGGTTTTGCGTAGTGTCGGCACACATTTTAGAGAGAGAGAGAGAGGGGGGGTGTTAAACCTAAGAGAGAGAGAGAGGAGAAGAAAAGAGAGAGAGAGAGAGAAAAAGGGTGTAAAACCTAAGGGGGAGAGAGAGACAGAGAGAGAAAAAAGAGAGAGAGAGACAGACAGACAGACAGACAGAAGAACAGGGGAAAAAAAACCCAAAGAGGGGAGAGAGAGAGAGAGGGGAGAGAGGGGAGAGAGAGAGAAAAGGGGGAAGACAGACAGACAACAGACAGACAGACAACAGGGCAGAAAACCCAGACAAAGACAGCAGAACAGGTGAAAAACCTAAGAAGAGAGAGAGAACGAACAAACGGAACGAACGAACGAACGAACGAATTTTTTTTAAAAAGGGGGTGGATTAAGCATGAATACTTTTTTACATCCACCCCTTTGGGGCAAGAAAAAAAAATCGATATATAGAAAAACAAAAAACCAAACAGATAAAACAAATACATAAAAAAATAAAAATTTTCCTTGCATGGGAAACCCTTTTGACAAAAGAAGAAGGAAGAAAAAAAAACCAATGAACACCCCCCACCCCCCCAACCCCCACCCCACCACACCAAAAAACAACAAGAAAAAATGATCAGGGCAAGGGGAGAGAGAGAAGAGAAAAGAGAGAGAGGAGAAAGAAGGAGGGAGGGGGAGAGAGAAGAGAGAGGGAGAGACGGGCCCAAAGGAGAGGGGAAAGGGGAAACGAAAAAAAAGGGGAAGAGAAAGAAATGAAGCGACAGGAAAAATTTGAAAAACGAAAAAATTAATGGGACGGAAAAGTCACGCAATTCGCGTAGAATTTAGTCAACTTCGAACATCACTTTTTTTATTAAATTGAATTGAATTTAGAATTATCAATACATTTTCGGGTTAGGCAGTCAAATCTAACATTCATGTATTTTTGAAAACTAGATTTGAACTTTTAAAGTTTGATTGATTTTTAATTTTGGGAATTGGTTCCTAGCCCCTCCGGAATACCCAAAAGACTTTTAAGATTTAATCATTGAAGGGAGGTTTATTTTATGTTTTAACGTCGGAAGTCTTAAAAAGTGAACATATTTGTTAGGAAAGTGGAGCTTTCCAGGAGTACCCTTTTTCATTTTAAAAAGCCCCCTTTTTGTAAGAAGTTTGGCTTTAAAAATGGGAAATGCGTTTTTTTAGTCCTGAACTACCAGTGAGGATGATTGACCTAACGTTACTTTTTACAGCTCTTTTGTGAAGGCTAATCAGGGGTTTGAGTGAATTATTGCCCCCTGAGTCCCCAAAATGTTTGGGGATAGTCGATAAAAGGCGAATGTAAGACTGAAAAAAAAAAAATTTTTCTTGCTGGGAAAATTTAAAAAGTTCTTTAAACCTTTTGAAAATGTAGTTTTTTTTGCAAAGTTTTAAATAAAGATAAGGTTTTGACCAAGTTAGATTTTAAACTATTTAATTCCCAAGACTTTGTGACGGAACCCCTTTTTCATGGTTCATTAGAAATGCAAAATACTGGGAGTTTTGGCTTAGAGTTTGACGTTTCGTTTTGTAGTTTTTTCACAAATTTAGTTTTTTTTAGGGAATAGCCATGTGATTAAATGTTCCATTTAACCAAAAAGATTTATGTTTTTTTTGGGTGTCACGGAAACCCGTTGGCATCAGAATTACTTGTGTCTAAAGTTGTTCATCAGGTACATTTCGCTTTTTTTTTCAAGTACAAAGGGGAGATATTTGATGTAAAATGAAAACAATAGAGGGAAATAATACTGACCCTTTTGGGACACCAAATTTTTGGGAAGAAAAAATTTGTTTGTATGTGTTTACGGGGGCAATTTGTTGTCGGGGACGAAAAAGATTAAAACAGTTTTAGGTTTTGTAAATAGCTTTTACAAAGTTAGTTTTTGAGTAAAATTCATGATTTATAACGTCAAGGCTTTTGCGAAATCTAAAAGAGAATTCCTGAAAATTTTTTTGAGTTCATGTTTAATAAACCATCTATCATTAGTTTTTTAGACTTTGTGGCACGAATGTTTTCTCTGAACCCGTTTTTTGGGTGGTTTTTAATCGTATTTTACTGCATGGGAAGGGAGACACTTATTGTGTGGGTTTTTAAGGGGGTTTAGAAAGAACTGTAAAATCGAATAGGCCTATTTGATGGACAGTAGTTTTTCCTGATTTGTAATTGTATGATTTTTCCCTTTTTTTAAAAGGTAACTGGAAAGCATTGTTTATCTATACAAAGGTTGTAATGTAAGTTAAGTTTCTGCGTAAGGGTGCTGAGATTTTTGGAATTTTACCATCATACCGTAATTCCCACGGTGGTTTTTGTCGTTTAATTCGCCTTTAAGTAACACGAAAAACAGAATGAACATCTAGATGGCTGTTTTAAATCTGAATGGTTTTTTTCCCCTGCAGTATTTTTGAAATTTTTTCTGGGGTCTTATCATTTGATTTTCTCATGAATTATTTGATCTCTACTTTTGTAAAATGGTGATTTGTTTACTGGCAAATATATCATTCTTATGTTTGGAGCAGAGGAAACATGTTTATTTGTTAATGTGGATGGCTTTCCATACGGACTTGCTGTCTTTCTTTTCACTAATTAAGTTTGAAAAATATTTCTTTTTTTTGCTTAATGAGAGGGGGTTACTTTATTTCTTTGTTTTTTATTCTTCACGAGGCCGTTTTTTAAACAGGTACTCTCTTTGGTAAAACGTTCTGTACTCTTTTGTTACCCAAAGGGAGGTTTTACCCGATGTTTGCTGTTTGGTTCGGGGGGATGTTTGTTGTATATACTATAGAAGTGGAGTCCAAGCTTCTAGACCCTGTTTTGGGTTTCTGTATATTGATACACTAATTTTTAAAGGGGTGAATTTAAAAGGTCAAGATAAATTGTCACGATCAAATTTTGAAGTTTCAAAGGTAATCGTTTTAGGGTTTAACCTTAAATTTTTTGATCCCCTTTTGACCAAGTGAAACAAATGGGAAGTGATCATTGCATCAATAACGGTACACTTGTCTCAAGAGGGTTTTCGGTTTTTTGTAACATAAAAATGATCTATCGTGTTTCAGAAATTCGTGACCCCTTTAGGATTTTGATTACTGAGTAAGGGCCAAGTGACTAAAAACTATCCACGTTTATTTGATTTTGTGTCTATATTAAATCCCCTTAAATCAGATGTCTTTGGATTCGTCATGGGGCGTTTTCCTATTAACATGAAACGGTAACCCAGTCGACATGTTCAGTATTTTGTACAGAAAAATTAAGTATAGGCTTATTAAATTTAAGGGATTTTTAACCCAGTTGTTTCTGTTAAAATGTTCTAAAAAATGGATCCTGGAAATTTTCTGACTGATGGTATTTCAATAATACCATTTCCATGTTTTGTTTAGGTTCCGAACAACATTATAACCTGGGATTGCATGTCGTTATTTATATGATACGGACAGGTGTGACTCCGAAAATCCAAACATGTGAAAGTTTTTTTTTTCCCCAATTTGATATGACTGAGGGTATTTCCGTCATTTTTTTAAATCGCATGGTTGAATTGAGAGCCCAAAATCTTAAGTCCATTCTTTTTACCCCAAAGGGTTTTTGTCTTTTGTCATATCTATTTTAAATCAATACATAACAAATAAAAAACACAATGATAATAACAAGCAGACAAAACTCTTACAGACTAAAAGTAAGGGACTGAACGAATGAAAAAAAAATTGGTCAAGGCAAACTGGATGAAACACAATTTAAAAGCAATGAAAAAAAAGCTTCAATTGTAGATCAAAAAACAATGACGAATCCCGAAAGGACAAGAGCAAAAAAGCTGAAAATTAAAGGAAATGTACATAGAAAAATTGAATGATTTTAAAACTTCAGCAGAAATTTTCCGTATTCCAAATACGGTACCAGCCACCAAAAACTTTCTCGGGGGGGCACGACTATAAATACATGCAGACCCGGGAAAATTTTAACACACCACACAAACCACACACCACAACACGCCGGCCGGCGCGCGCACGCGCAAAGACACACATGCCATGCAAACACGCAAACCCCCACACACACACACACACACCACACACACACACCCCACACCACACACCACCCAAAAAAGTGACGCGACGGCGCGCGGCCCTTTTTCACTATTCACAGGGACAGCTCCATTCAAGTCAATGCTGTGGCAAAACTCGATGCCATCCTGCACAGTTCAAAGACATAGGCATTACAACATTTCCATCAGGAGCCGAATGATTAAGACCTTTGACCAGCTATATTTTTGTGGTATGTTGGGTTTTGGGGGGGAGCGGAATATTCTTAGAATAACCCACGCTGGTGACTTAAATGGCTAGATGGAGGTGGGATTGGGTCTGCCTGTTTACATTATTGGGGAGGGTCTTTTGGATGAAGGGGTCTGCAGAACATGGATCCATCGGTGGGACGGATTCAAAGAGGGTAGTGAAAAGAGATGAAGGATTTGGTAATTTGGGGGTAGCGTGCGGTATTCCTTTGGGAATTGCAATGGAGGGAATTGGCTTGAGAAGCATCATTATTGTCAGAGAATAAATTTCTCCGTTGCTCTTGATGTGGCATACTCAGATAAAGTCCCTGACGGATTATATCTGACTGACGGCGTTCTCTGCGATAAAATCCGGAAAGCCGGGGACATGTTTCCAAAGCCCTGGTTTGTGTATCCCCAGGGTGGTTTTCAAGTCTGCCGCCAGGTTTTGCTGTGCCTTGACGCTTGGGTGGAGCAGGTCTTGGTAAAACGCAAGACAGGGGCTCCGGTTGGATGGTGAACGTGGGATCATGGTCAAGGTAAGTTGCACCCACATTTTCACACACAGTTTGAAGATTTTAGTTGGATGGTGGGATGCTATTTTTCAAATATCCCCGACCTCTGGCAGGGATGATGGAGCTGAAGGTCAGTTTGGCATTTTGAAATGTTTGCAGCACGGGGAAAAATAAGTCATCCAGTCTTCCTTGGAATGATCCCGAACGACAGGAGTTCACCCCGATGTGGACAGTGACATGTCTATGCTTCGGAAAGGGGCTGGAGTGACAACAGCCAGGAAATCGGGTCATGTACTGTCACCCCCCGCACGCAAATCTTGTACATGAACTCTTCCTTGGGGCCAGTCTTGTGGATTTATGTATCGGAGAATGGAGTCCCCAAATTAGTAACATTTTTTGCTCTTTCCGGGAATAGAAAAGGTTTTCAAAACGTTCAGGGGTTTGTGGGCTGGTTGGTTTGGGGGGTTCCTGTTTGGAGGTTCTTGATAGCTCTGGTGCGATGTTTTCATTCGTTTCATCCACGTTTTTCCAGCACAGAAATACGTTTTTTGTGACAGGTACGGCGTACTTTAGGTCGCATTTTCCTTTTCATCTCGTGTTTTTCTCTGGCTCTTTCACCAAGGGGAGTAATCCTGCTGGGAAGTGTATCTGTCATGATTTTTGTGAGGATATTTTCAACATTGACCTGAGGTCAATTGACTGGAGTGACAGTGTGCCAGGTTCAACCGACGCATATTTTTGGTTTTCAAGTGAACTACGGGACGAGGGACATTCTGTAGATGTGGTTTAAATTTCCGATGGTTTCTTTTTTGCTTTGTTTTTTTTAGTCTCTTTATCTCAGATTGTAGTTCCCTAACTGAGTTTTGCAAAGGTACTTCTGGGTCTAGGCGGCTATTTTCCTGTTTTAGACGGGTTATTTGTGATTTGAGTTCATCAATGTTGCTGTTCATTTTTTCAGTTATGTCTTTACAAAAATGCCAATTTCATTTTTTGACAAATTCTTGCGTCTTCTATGCGTAGACGTTCTGTTGTCCAGTTCCTTTGCAAGTATAAAGTTCTTCCACTCACGTTCGAATGCTCCCAACGAGTTTTTGCATTAGGGGATAGGTGTTTTGGGAGACAGATTAGACGTTTGGAGTCAGACACAGAGCTCGTCTGCGCATATTATTTTTCCCTTTTTGTTCTTCAAACCAAGTTTGGGGTTTCACTCTTTGTGTCGGGCTTTATTTGACCAACAAACACCTCCATCTTGATTTTGTGAAACTCGTGCAAAAACATGAGGAGAGTGAAGACAAACCCTTGTCCTGTTCATCACTTGCTTCCTTGGGCAGTGATGGGGTTGGAGGGAAAATAATCACTTGTTTGTTTTAAAACACAATCGGAATTAATTTCCATCAGACAACAAGGAAGTTGAAAAGCAATGCAAGAGAGAGAGAGAGACAGACAGACAGATAGACAGAATAGGGGATAAACCTAGAGAGAGAGAGTGAGAGAGAGAGAGAGAGAGAGAGGCAGACAGACAGACAGACAGACGGAACAGGGGATAAACCTAAGAAGAGAGAGAGAGAGAGAGAAAAGAGAGAGAGAGAGAGACAGACAGACAGACAGACAGGCAGGCAGACAGAACAGGGGATAAACCTAAGAGAGAAGAGAGAGAGAGAGAGAAGAGAGGGGAGAGACAGACAGACAGACAACAGACAGACAGACAACAGACAATCAACAGAACAGGTGATAAACCGAGAGAGAGAGAGAGAGAGAGAGAGAGAGAGACAGACAGACAGACAGACAACAGACAGAGAGAGACAGACAGATAGAAAAGAGACTAAGAGAGAGAGAGAGGTGGTAAACCTGAGAGAGAGACAGAGAGAGAGAGACAGAGAACACGGAGAGAGACAGAGAGAGAGAGAGAGAGAGAGAGAACAGAGACAGACAAGAGAGAGACAGAGAGAAGAGAGAGAGAGACAGACAGACAGACAGACAGACAACAGAGAAAAGCACCAAAGCAGATCCATTCCAGAAGAAAAGGGCTGAAAGGTAGCCTCTCCCGAACACTTGGTTCCCGTCAAGAACAAGGAGTAACCCCCCCCCCACCCCCCACCCCCACCCCCACCCCACCTCACCCCCCCCCTCCCCCACCCTCATCCCAAGAGAACACAAACGGCACCCCAATCCTCCTCTATCCTGCCTTTACCTCCGACCGAAGGCAAACTGCCATCAGGCGCAATCTCCCACCAAGTAATCCAAACCACTACACACACGGCCCGCAAGGAAAACCACCAGCACGTATGAGGCCTGGGGCCTCGGGCCCCCCTGTGTGTCTGTGGAGCCTGTGCTTGTCTGCATGCAGAAACAGTGGAAATGAGGCAAAGAGAGAAAAGGGGTGAGGTTGGATGTGGAGGGGCCTTAGGATGGGAAAGGGAAAGGGGGGTGAGAGAGGATGGTTGGGAGGCTCAAAAAACTACAACACTTTGCATACCATGCTATTATTCTCCTTTTCTCGTTAAATGGTTTTCGTCTGGATTTTTTTTTACACTGCTGAGTAAGGACAAACTTGATAGATTCATTTTATGATGGTATGTAAATTTTAACAGTGAACAGCCTGTCACATGTATATCAACAGCGTAAACGTTTTCAGAATTCGGCCCGTAACATAGCCAACACACATATGTTAACATTTATAATTAGCAAAGAGAAGTAATTTAAAAACAAAATAGACAACCTGATCTATAGTTCACCTTGTTTTCGGGTTTTCAGTCCATGTACCAGTGAGTGCCATTAAAAAAAGCGTAATCCTAATGGGCCCGAAGTCAGCGAAGAAATCTTTTCTAATCGGTATTGCCATTATTTTATTTCGTTGATGAACCATTGTTAATTTTTAGCCCCTTTTTTTGTGTCCCCGACCCCCTTTTATGTGCCCAGCCCCTTTTTTGTGTCTACCCCCTTTCTGTGTCTCAGCCCCTTTTCTATGTCGCCCTCTTTCATGTTTTCTCGTTTCCCCCTTTTTGTGTCTGACCCCCCTTTTAAAGTTCTCAACCCCTTTTGTGTCTCAACCCCTTTTTCTGTGTTTTCAAACCCCCTTTTTTGTGTCTGACCCCCCCCTTTTATGTGTCTCAACCCCTTTCATGTGTTTTGACCCCCTTTCATGTGTCTCAAACCCCCCTTTTTTGTGTCTGACCCCCCCTTTAAAGTGTTTTCCCAACCCCCTTTTTTGTGTCTGACCCCCCTTTTATGTTTTCTCAACCCCTTTCATGGTCCCGGGCCCCCTTTCAAGTGTCTCAAAACCCCCCTTTTTGGGGTCCCGACCCCCTTTCATGTGTCTCAAAACCCCCTTTCCCTGTGTCTGACCCCCTTTCATGTGTCCCCCAACCCCCTTTTTTGTGTCGACCCCCTTTCAAAAAGTCTCAACCCCCTTCCCTGGTCTCAACCCCTTTTTTTGTGTCTGACCCTCTTTCATGGGTCTCACCCCCCTTTTTTATGTCTGAAACCGGGGGTTTTATTTTGTCCCAACCCCTTTTATTGTCTGACCCTTTTATGTGTCTCAACCCCTTTTTTGTGTCTGACCCCCTTTTTATGTGTCCAACCCTTTTCTTTTTGACCCCCTTTTATTTTGTCTCAAAAACCCCCTTTTTTTTGTCTGGGCCCCCTTTAAAAAGTCTCAGCCCCTTTTCTATGTCTGACCCCCCTTTTAGTGTCTCAAACCCCCTTTTTTGTGTCTGACCCCCCTTTTAGGGGGCCCCCCCCTTTTATGTGTCTGACCCTCTTTCATGGGGGCTCAGCCCCTTTTTTGTGGGCGACCCCCCTTTTATGTGTCCAACCCCTTTCATGTGTCGACCCCCTTTTTATGTGTCCCAGGGCCCCCTTTTATGTGTCTCAACCCCCTTTTTTGTGTCTGACCCCCCTTTTATGTTCTCAACCCCTTTTAAAAATTTTGACCCCCTTTTATGTGTTCAACCCCCTTTTTTGTGTCTGACCCCCTTTCAAGTGTCTCAACCCCTTTCCATGTGTCTGGGGCCCCTTTTATGTTCTCAGCCCCCTTTTGTGTCTGACCCCCTTTCATTTTCCAACCCCTTTTATGTGTCTGACCCCCTTTCCCCCTGTCCCCAACCCCCTTTTATGTGTCTGACCCCCTTTCATGTTTAAAACCCCCTTTTATGTGTCTGACCCCCTTTCATGTGGGGCAGCCCCTTTCATGTGTCTGCCCCCCTTTTATGTGTCTCCCAAAACCCCCTTTATGTGTCTGACCCCCTTTCTTTTGTCTCAGCCCCCTTTTATGTGTCTGACCCCCTTTTATGTGTCTCAACCCCTTTTAGTGGGCGACCCCCCTTAAAAAGACAATGGCTGAACATCTACTCTTTTAAAAAGACAATGGCTGAACATCTACTTCTCTTTAAAAAAAACAATGGCTGAACATCTACTTCTCTTTAAAAAAGACAATGGCTGAACATCTACGTCCTTTAAAAAAAAACAACAACAACACGTTTATGTCGTTTGTTGGAAGATGAAGCGGATTTGGAAAACTGGCAGGAGGTGGATTAAAAACTGGACTGTTTGAATTACGGCTTTGTTTTTTGCAGTTAGTCTCTCTTGCTTTTAAATATCGATAAAATATCCATCTATCTATCTATCTACTAATCTATCTATACATACATGCATACATACACAACACCACACACACACACACACACACACACACACACACACACACACACACACACACACACACACAAAGCACGCACGCACGCACGCACGCACGCACACACACACACAAAACCACAACACACACACACACACACACACACACACACATATATATATAATATATATATATATATATATAGTCTACGTGGTGCGCTTGGTTTTGTAAACTCACTTATGACTGGTAGAAAGAACGCTCTGCATTCATGTTTTTCCCAGAAAGGGCGTGACTTAAACTGATTCAGCGTACGTAGCCAACAGGTTTTTACCATATCCCGAGGGAGCCGTAAAGAAGAAACCCGTCTTGTGCCGGTTGCATGCAAGCCATTCCTTTACACCCATTCTTATCTTTTACAAGGTGAAGGAGCTTTGTGGTGCATTCCATGCCACTACTACTCACAGTGAAAAATATTCTTTAAAGTGTTGCGACTTGCATGATGTGAGACATAAACACTTTACAGCAAGTCCTTGAACACTCGTTCAGAGATGTCCGACCTGATGTACTTTGAAATGTCTGAAATAAAACAACATTTTGGTTTGGATCTGATCTAAGATTTCACAGAAGGAAGATTTTAAACCAAAAGTCCGGATGTTTTCTAGAAGGTGTATTTTAAAAGGTTGTATGAATGTTTTTGTTCCGTTTGTTTGTTTTTTTTGTGTGATGAAATGTGAGTTGACTTGAACGCGGTGATAGTCCGATATGACCTTGTGCGGTCGGGTGGCTATAAGCAATATTACCATCACCACATGGTTGCGGAC
>JAMYXO010007381.1:0-12197 GCA_033310375.1 Conus canariensis
AAGGGACATCCACGCTTTGGTTGGGATGAGGAATTTGCACGGGCCCCGAGCCAGGCGCCTGAAACTCAACCTGCCACGACAAACGAAACGAAGATTGGGAGAAACTGGATGCAAAAATCGTCCAAAGACCGATGCACTATGGGGAAAAGCCCCCTGAACCAAACTACCACAAGGGACATTTGTAGCCACATGTAGAGACCCTAGGGAGCAAAACTACCCAAAGAGAAAACCCCCAAAAAACCGACGCCAAAAAAGAGGACAAGATCGGGGTCCAAAAGAAAAACCTCAAGATAAAATGAAGCCGCACTCCACTAAAAAACAAGGTTTGGGAAAAACTGGGGAAAGACCTGAAAAAAAACACAGCCCCCTCAGAAAGCGAATCTCGGGGAAGGGGAAAGAGCAAAAAGAAGAAGACACAAGAGCGCTTCTTCAAGCCCCCTTCCTTTCCCAAAAACACGTTTGAGCAGCCAAAATCGGGACCCTAAGGGGACAAAGGGTTCTTGAGCACATCGAGGAAAACATACTCGACCAAGAGAAAAGCACCACCGACTTAAAGGGGTCGGGTGTGGCCAACCAACCCTGGGGAACATTTCAATCCACCTCCAACGTTGGCGAAATCAAGAAGGTGTCGAAAAAGCCAGAGCCAATCATCACCGGGGCCAAACGGAATCCCCAACCAGCTTTAAACAAAAATGCCCCAAGGTGCGGGAGTGGCTCCACAGCTGCTGCGATGGGTTTGGGAAAACCAGAAGATCAGGGGCCATGGATGAGGGGCAGAGGTGTGTACACCCCAAAGAGCAAAACTCAAGTCATCACCATTTCGGGCCCAAATATCACTACTGAACGCAAAGGGGAAAAATCTTCTTCTCTGCAGGCAGCAAGGCTGACCAAATACCTGATGGAAAACAAGTATTTGGGATTGTCAGTCCAAAAGGTGCATCCCAGCGGGGCGGGCTGTGTAGAACACCCACAAGATCTGGACCAATCCAAAAAACAAAAAAAAGAAAAGAGAACCAATAGTGTGGCTTGATCTGGCAAACGCATATGGGTCTGTGCCCCCTGAATGATACAGTTGGCTCTTTAGATAACCATGTGCCAAAGAAAATCCGCGACATCTCAAAAGTATTCAAAGGGTTCTCAATGCGGTTCCCCCAAGGAGTACAAACAGACGGGGTCAAATTGGAAATGGGATTGCAATGGGGTGTGCAATTTTCCCCCAAAACTTTGTGCTGGCAATGGAACTCATCTTGAAAGCAGCAACAAACAACGCGGACAAACAGTTTTGGCGAGGGATACAAGATGCCTCCTCTAAAGGGCCTTCATGTGACACACAGTGATTCACCCAGAAAACGAAACGTCATGTGCTGGAGAGGTGGCGACATATTTTTGCCTCATCCAAAGAAGTTCAAGCCAAAGAAACACGATCCTCACTGGGGAAAGGAAAAGGGGCCCGGGACTGGGGTTTTCATTTTCCCAAAACCAGGCCATTCCACATCACAAAAAACCCAGTCAAACCTTGGAAGATGGTATGATGAACGCTAAAAGACCACAAAAGCAAAAGAAACCAACAGAGGCGGAGGAAGGCTTGGAGACCATTGCCCAAATGTGGGCTCCCTGGCAAATACAAGTCGGGTGCCCCTGCAGTTCATGCGATACCAAAGCCCCTTTGGGCCCCTCTGATGATATCGCATCTGCACCACATAGTGGAGGCAATGGAACCCAAAAAATCAACAATTCACAAGGAAATGGCTTGGGTCCCCACCCTGTCTGACTGACATAGTGCTGTACTGTCGCCAAGCAAAGCGAAACACCACGAAATCCATCCTGAGGAATACAAAGCGGGGAAATCAACTTAAAAGCATGCAGGACTCAGGAGAAAAGGGGGTAGAACAATCAAGCCCCCCAAGACAGGCAGAAAATGGGAAAATTTTAAGAGGCATGGGTTCTGCAAAAGAAAGCTCAAGATCAGAGAAATAAAGGAAAACACACAACCCAAAAGACAAGGACTGGGGGGGGGCCAAAAAATGAAGGTGGCAAAGGCCAAAGGAAAAGCCCAAAAAAACATGATGATTCAGGAGATGAAAAAGAAGAAGACCCAAAAAAAACTCCAAAAAGCATCCAGCAGAGCCCGCAAGGGCAATGGACAACGGGGGGAAGCACTCCAAAAAGTCTCACTGAATGACATTTGCACATGGCCCCTCTCAGGGTCACTCATTTTCAGATCGTATGACCTTCTCCCTCAAATGCAAAATGGGGAAGTGGGGGAAAACAGACATCCTGCATGCCCCCCTCGCCTGAAAAACAAACATGGGGCAGTCCAAGCTCATTAAATGCCCTGGCCAAGGAAGGTACACAGGAGGCACAAAACCAAATGCTCAAAAAGATTGTACAAGTAGTCGGGCTAACCAACACCACAAAAAAGAAAATCAGACTCCAAAAGCACCCGCAAATTCTTCACGGCAGGGGCAGCAAAATCATGGGGCCCAAAAACACAGTGCCACTCGAAACAGAGCAGAGTCTGCTGGACGGGGCAATGACTGGGGGTGCACTGCAGACCTCCCCGAATGGAAAGTCACCCCGAGATCATCACAAGAGTGGCATGGACCAACATAGTACCACTCTAAGTCAACCAAGCAGCTGATCAGACGAGCCAGGGTGCCATATGAGAACAAATGGGGGCACTAAACTACAAACGAAAAGTAGGCTGACTGGCAAACAGCCTGAGAAGAAGGCTATCAGGTCAAAGTCCCACGCAAAAATTTGGGACAGGGGTTTGTAGGAACGCTGCATACGGCCTCATGAAACAGCCTCATTGCGGGGGAAGGAAAAACCAGACCCCGAAAGCAATGGCAGAAGCGGCAAGGGGGGTTCAATGGGCGCAAGGAGGAACAAAAATGAACTTCATAAGGCTTTTTTTCCCACAAATATAGGTGCCCTTGGCTCATGGTTAAAAGCCGAGTCATTTAATGGAAAAAACATGTCCAGAGGGCATGGGTTTTTGAATCCCCGCCTGGCTCGTCCCAAGATGGGAAAAAAAAAAGGGGCAGCAGAGGGGCATCCGATCATGAACCGGGGGTGGGCCCCAACCCCCCAGAGTCGAGAAAGGGCCGAAACACTTGCTTTAAGGGGGGTCTCTTCGAGGACTCTCTGCTGCCACGCTCTCCACGAGTTTTTTTTTCTACAATAAACTAATAAATTCCAAGGATAAGTACCCACACCATTCCAGCAAATTTTCAGAGCATTGGGGTTGCAATGAAATGCAAGAAATATTCAATTTAAACAAAGCTTGTCTTAATCTTAGTTGAAAAAAAGGGGAATAAGCAATTTTGTATCTGCAGTGGTAGATCTTTTACCAACAAAAATAGTGCTTGAGGGTGAATAGGGAAAAATAAAAAAATCTTTTCCAAATGACCTTCACAAGCTTATAGTCTCCAAAAAGGAGACAATCTCCAAAGGGGAGGAAAGCCACTAACATATAACCCCGGCAATACCGATATTTCGAAACCGAATTGTTTCCCTCATGACCGGGGAAAGGGGTAATTTGACCCTCTCCCTTTTTCGGTTTTAAAGGAATCTATCCCAGAAAAGGCTGGTGTAAATACCGAGATGTTTTTTGAGTTTTAAAAAAACCCAAACCCAAAAGTCCACCAAGAAGCAAAAGAAAATCAGAAAGAGAAAAACAACTACATTTTCTTGTGAAAAGTAAAAAATAAAAAGATAACCTTTTAAAGACACAAGTGCTGAGGGCCATTCGGGAATGAATCCGCAAGGGACAAAATTTAAAAAAAACTAATAAATTCCAAATTTATTTTATTGTAAAATTTGTCCCTTTTCGGATTTATTCCAAAACTGCCCTCACACTTGTGTCTTAAAAGGTTTATCTTTTATATTTTCACTTTTCACAAAAAAATGTACTTTTTTGCTCTTTTATGATTTTTTTTTTGCTTCTTTGGTGGCACCTTTGGTTTTTTTTGAAAACTCAACAAACAACTACGGTTTGCACACCACCTTTTTTTGGGGATAGCATTCCTTTTAAAAAACCAAAAGGAAAGGGGATCAAATTACCATTTTCCGGGGTCACTGAGGAGAAACAACAGGTTTCAAAATAGGGTATCTGACCGGGATTATTTTTTGTGGCTTTCCCCCCCATTGGGATTGTCTCCTTCGGGAGACTAAAAGTTTGCTGAAGGCTCTTTTGAGAAGCATTTTTTTATTTTCCCTTTCACCCCTCAACCATACGTTAGTTAGGAGAATGACACCACTGCAGATACGAATGTTTATCTCCCCCTATTCTTAAATCTAAAAACTTAAGAAAACTTTTTTTATAATTGAATTTTTTCTTGCGGGTCTTTGCAACACCAAAGCTGCCTGAAAATTTGCGGGAATGGGCTGGGTACTTACCTTTGGAATTTTTTAAATTTTATGTATATATTATAAATAATATATAAAAATATATAATATCATTAAAGTATTAAAAAACACCTTTAAAAAAATCTGAAAGGCTCAACCCTTTGGGGAGCAACATTTTTTAAATTTTTTTTTTTTTAAATGGAGCTAAAATCAATCTACAACTTGTTTCAAGATAAAGATATATACCTCCTCGGGGATGTCTTTTTTGTGGCACCCAACGACTTTTATGGCGTGCAGACCATTTCACTCAGGGTGTTCGTGCCGATCTCTTTTGCTGCACTGGGGCCTTTGGGGTTTTTTGTTAGGGCTGTTCAGGGGAATGTCAGCAAAGATTTCCACTTTCCCTGCAATATTCACTCTTCTACTTTTGTGTTCAGATTTGCAAGTATGGTTTGCATAATATTAACCATTTTTCTGTGAGCATAGATGCTTTTTTTTTGAAATATTGTTTTTAGGGTTTGCTTTTTTATGAATTTTCCCGATATGCTGTAGTCTATTTTTTTTCTTTTAGTTTCCAATGTATTACTCAGTTCTGTTTTATTTTTGTATTTTTCATTTTTTAATGAATTTTTTATGTTTGCGTATCGGTTTTTTAAAATGTTTTTTCATAAAAACCCCAAAAAGATGTTTCTTTTTTTATTTCGAGTTACCGTAGCTTGGTATACAATATTGCGTGAAGACATTTGTTTTCTTGGGGGGGATGTTTTTTTTTTGGTGCAATTCAAATTCCTTTTTAGCACCCTTTTCTTTTGTGTTTCTTTTCTTTTGTTAATGAGTCATTATGTTTTTGAGGTTGGGGATACATGAGAGATGTTTAATGGGGTTTTTTGTTGAATATTTTGACATTTGTGTTTTTTTTGGAAATGATTTTCCAAGATTTAAAGAATTCTTTTCCTACATTTTTTTTTTACTTGCCCATCAATGGGGGGGTTGACCATAGATTTTCCCTTTTTCTGTTTTTTTTATTTCTGTTCGTTTTTATTTTCGGGGCTGTTTTGTAGTTTTAATTGTAACCACTTTTTTGGAATGCTTCTTGGTATTGTGTTGCTGCATCATTGAATGCATTTTCATTGCATGATAGGTTGGATAGTCCTTGTTTACCCCATTGGGTATTGTTTTTAGTAAATGGGGGGGTGGTTGTTTTTGATGTTTACATAGATTGTGGTCAGGGGTTTTTTGTATGTTTTTTCACATTTCCATTGAGGTCAATTTATATCTGTAATTCACTACTTTTTTATTGTTTCTATTGTTTTTTTTAAATTGGGTTTTTGAAGATTTTACAAAATTCTTTTTCTTGTTTTTGGGAATTTTTGGGATTATTTTTAATGCAGCGAGGCCGCATCCTGTACAAACCGACCTGTTTTTTCCATTGTTTTTGGGTGTTGGATAGCATGAATATCCGACTAGTTCACTGTTTCGGCACCCTCATACGACCCCTGGTTTAATCAAAAGTTGAGTTTTTTGTTCGTTTTTTTTAAAAAACCCAATTTCATATATATATATATATAATATATATATTTATATATAATAATATAAATTTGACAAAACTTGCTCTTTTAACAGAGGAAGAAAAGGGGAGATAATCATTCAATTTTGCAGGGCATTAATTCGCCTAAATAACAGTATGGCTTGAGAGGGGGAATGGGGAAAAATAAATGCTTCTCAAAATGACCTTTCACAAGTTATAGTCTCCAATTTTCTGGAATTTGGGGTTGGGTTTTTATCCTTGGAATTTAAGTCTAATTTTTAATATATATATAAATATTAAAAAATATATGTGTGTGTGGTGGTGGTGTGTGGTTTTGTGTGTGTGTCGAAAGAAATTCTCTATGTAACTGAATATTATCTATTTTTCACATATGTTTCAGGAGTATGTATGTATGTAGTATGTATGTTGGGATGTATGATG
Organism: Conus canariensis; assembly: GCA_033310375.1. Lineage (NCBI taxonomy): Eukaryota > Metazoa > Mollusca > Gastropoda > Neogastropoda > Conidae > Conus > Conus canariensis. The sequence continues at coordinate 6,320 of JAMYXO010007381.1, forward strand.
TATGTATGCGTATGTAAGTATGTATTATGTATGTGTGTATGAGTATGTGTGTATGTGTGTATTATGTACGATGATTATGTATGTATTAGCATGTATTATGAAAAGTTTTATATATTGTTATGCATGTATGTATGTATTTATCATGCTGCATTAACATGAGCGGGCATGTATGTGGTCATTAGTATATAGTAGGTAGGTGGGTATTAGTGTGTAGCGATGCATGCTTCATGTAGTTCAATATGTGTAAAATGGGTATTATTTTTCTATTTTCCCTGTATATCATGGATCTAACTGTCTCTCTCTGTATGTGCTATAATATATAATATATATTAATTAGTTAAAAATAAGGTTTAAAAGGCAAACTACAAATTTTTTTCTACTTGCGCTGTCGTAGGATGATTTTTGGTTTTTCCCCCGCCGGTGTTAAAAGCGGGGGTCCCGTTTTTCGGGTTTTTTGCACTGCGGGTTGGGTGCACTTTTTTTGAGGTTTTTAGATTTTTTTTTTGGGTGTATTCACTAAAAACGATTTCCATTTTTGCTGCAGTTGTTTACTATTTTCTGTTTTGGGTTTTAGATTGCTAAGTTGGTTTGCATAGTATTAACCATTTCATTTTTAAAATAGATTGCACCTTTTTGAAATATTGCTTATGATGAGGGTTTTTTAAATTTTTCCACACACCACACACACACAAACACCACACATAAAAAAAATAAAATATATATATTTTAAAATATATAAGTGTGTGTGTGTGTGTGTGTTGGTGCACACTCTCTCTCTCTTTCTCTCTCTCTCTCGTCCTCTCCTCTCTCTCCCTCTCTCTCTCCCTCTCTCCTCTCTCTCTCTCTCTTTGGAAAATAAATAGAAGTCTCTTTTAAAATTTTTTAATTGCGAAAGGGGGAACATATGCAGCAGAAGTCTGGTACTGGTCATCTACAGTAATTGAATTACCTCATTTGTTTGCATAAAAATATTTTTTTAATGTACGCCCAAAACCCAAAATACAAGGGTATACGTGAGCTGGGAAGCCATCCTTTGTATTAATGGGCAATAAAATCAAGCCCCTACGGGTTAAAATTTGCAAATCTTCACTTGCTAACTACCAAAACAAGCATATGAAATGACAAATCAAAATTTTTTCAGTGTACTAAAAATCGGAGGTACAAATAAATTGAGTACTTCGATAAAACATTTTTTGGATACTTATGGTTTTTCTTTGTTTGGTTAAAGGGGGGTGTAATTAGAAAAAACTTTTTTACGGAGCTAAAACAAGGCATAAGACTGTTTTAAAACAAAATTGGGGTTAAAAAAACTTAAATGACAAAATTCAACTATCGTACCCTTTAAATACATGGCAGCCTGAGAATTTCAACAATATAAAAAATTCCTAAATTTTTCCCAAAATTTTCGCAGATTTTGACTGGGATTTAGTGATTTTTAATGTCCCCCCAAAAATATACACTAAAACCCCAAAAAATGTTCATTCTGTAATAAATGGGGGACAAAATACATTTTTTTACTTTTGTCCATCCTATAAAAATTTAAAAAGATAAATACATTCCCGCCTTATAATAAAATGTTCATCAATGTCATTGCTTCTTTACTGTAAAAGAAAAGAGAATTGTAACTCGCCCTGTAGCTAGTTATTTTTAAAGCAAAAAAGACGAAGACAGGGAAATGTTGTCCCCTTAAAACAAAAAAATGCCAGAATAATTTCAGGAAGAACATTTTGTACAAATATTTACTTTCATAATCTATGCGCCGGCGCGTGTGTGTTCACTTCTTTTTTTGACCTCATTGCAATAGGTCGGGGGCCTTTGAAAATTAAACATTTGACTTTGTTTGAGTTTGATTCTCTCTCTCTCTTCTCTCCCTTCTCTCTCTCTCTCTCTCTCTCTCTCCTTTTCTCTCTGATTGCTCTTGTTTTATTTTCATACACTTAACATTATGGAGCAGCCAAGCCATTAAAGACCCCCTGGCTAAAGGGAAAGGGTACACATGGAGCACAACCAAGTCTAAAAAAGAGTTGTAAATAGTCCTATACCAACACCACAAAAGGAAAAAAGGGACTAAAAAGCCCCCCAACATTTTTCACGGCAGGAGGCAGCAAGTCAGGGCCCAAAGGGCAACATACCACTCGAAACATGCAGGAGAGCCTGCTGGACGGGGCAGGATACTGGGTGCACTGCAGACCTCCCAAAGGAAGAGCACCCAGAGTATCAGAAAGGTGCATAGACCAACATAGTAGTCCAAAATCAAGTCCCAACCAAGCAGCTGATCATGATCGAGCTCACGGGCCCTATGAAACAGAATGGGGGCAGCCAAATCTAAAAACTTAAAAATATCAAACGGGGAAACAGCCGAGGAGAAAGGCTATCAGGTCAAAATCCTCACGCGAAAAGGAGCTAGGGGGGTTTTTAGGAAGCTGCATACAGCCCCCATGAAACAGCTCTCAGTTGCAGGGGAAAGGAAAAAACCAAGCCCGAAAGCATGGGAAAAAGCGGGAAGGGGGTTCAGCGGATCGGTCAAGAGGAACAAAAGTGAACTTCATACGGGTTAATTTTCCCCACAAAAAAATCGGGTGCCCCGTGCTCAGGGGTTTAAAAGGCGCGAGCTTAAGTGGAAATGAGCATGTCCAAGGGTCATGGGTTCGAATCCCAGCCATGGCTCGTCCCAAGAGGGAAAAAAAAAGGGCAGCAGAGGACCCCGGGAGTCATGAACCGGTGTGGCCCAACCCCCCTAAGGGGCAGGAGATAAGGGCCGAAACACTTGCTTAAAGGGGGGCTTCTCTTCTGGGGATTCTCTGCCCCCACGCCTCCACGATTTTTCTTTCTACGATCAGGTAAACCATTGACTTCCGGGGAAAGGCCGGGGACGTGGGGAAAGACCGGAGACACTGGGAAAGCCCAAACCCAAAGGGCCTGGGGGCTGGCCCCCCCCACTTTGCTTAAACTGGGGCTACAAAAAAAAAGGAAAAAGGCCCCAGGATTCCCAAAAGGGGGGAGAGAATGATGAATCCAGGGTGCTAAACCAATCATGACTGCAAATCCCAAAGGGACTATGAACAGGGCCCAAAAATGGTTTTCCATTTGGGCTGTGGAAAGCGTTTCCTACCATCCCTGGGATGAAGACCACAGAACAAAGAGGGATGTGTGAAGACTCACGAATAGCAGCAGCGCACTGCATCAGCAAAAAAAACTCCCGGGAAAACCAAGGCCAGGATTTTAAACCCCAGTGCCAAGACATCCACGCTTGGTTCGGATAGGAATTTGCACAGCCCTCGAGCCAGGCGCCTGAAACTCAACCTGCCACGAGCAAACGAAACGAAGATTGGGGGAAAAATGGATGCAAAAACGTCCCAAGACTCGAGCACGATAGGGAAAAGCACCCCCGGAACCAAACTAGCCCCATAGGGGGCATTGGTAATCCACAGTAAGACGCCTATGGGGCAAAAATACCCAAAGAGAAAACACCCCCCAAAAAATTTCCCAAACCCAAAAAAAGAGGACAAACAGGGGTCCAAAAGAAAAAACCCAAGGCCCAAAGAAGACCGCCTGCCCGCTAAAAAAAAAGGCTTTAAAAAGGGGGAAAGACCGAAAAAAAACCGCGCCCTCGCAAAGGGTTTTTTGCAAAAAAAGCAAAAAAAAAACCAAACGCCCCAACCCTTTTTTTCCATTTCCGAACATTTTTTGACACAAAAAATCCCAAGTGGGACAAAAGGGGTTTGGCGCTTCTGGGCATCCACCGAAAAGACCATCACTTCAAGGGTTTGGGGTCCAACCAAACCCCCAGGAAAAGTTTTTAAGGCAAGCCCCAAGTTTTCGGAATCAAGAAGGGGGGTCGACAAAACAACCCAAACACACCAGGGCCAACGGAAAACCACCGCTTTTAAGAAATGTCCCAAGGTCGGGGGGGCCCACAGGCCCCCTCACGGTTTAAAACCCCCCCAAAACCCCCCCCCGGGGGGGGAAAAAAAAAATTTTCCCCCCCCTTTCCCCGAAAAAAAAAAGGTTTTTTTTCCCAAAAATTCCCCCCCCCCAAAAAAAAAAAAAAAAAACGGGAAAAAAGGGGGGAAAAAACCCCGGGGGGGGTTTTTCCCCCCTAAAAAAAAAACCCCCCCGGAAAAAACGAAAAAAAGGGGGGAAAAAAAAAAGGAAAAAAAGGTTCAAAAAGGGGGCCCCCCCCCAACCCCCCCTTTTTTGGGGGGGGGGCCCCCCCCCCCCCCAAAAAACCCCCAAAAAAACCCCTTCCAAAACCCCCCCCCCCCGGGTTTCCCCCCCCTCCAAAAAATTAAAACCCCCCCCAAAAAAAAAAAAAAAATTTTTTTTCCCCCCCCCCCCCCCAAAACCCCCCCCGGAAAAAAAACCCCAAAAAAACCCCCCCCCCCCCCCTTTTTTTTTCCCCCCAAAAACAAAAATTTTGTTTTTTCCCCCCCGGGCCTTTAAAAAAAACCCAAAAAGGGGGGAAAAGGGGTTGGGGGCCCGGGGGCCCCCCCCCCCCAAAAACAGGGGGCCCCCCCCCAAAAACCCCCCGGGGGGGCCCCCCAAAACCCCCAAGGGGGCCCAAATTCCCCCTTCCAAAATTTTTCCCCCCCCCCGGGGGCCCCCTTTTTTCCCCCGGGGGAAAAAAACCCCCCCCCCCCCCCCGGGGCCCCCCCCAAAAACCCCCCCCAAAAAAAGGGGTTTTTTTAAAAAAAAAAAACCCCTTTTTAAAACCCCCCCCCAAAAATTTTAAAAAATTTGGGTAAAACCCCGAAATTTCAACCCCCGGTCCCTTTAAAAACCCCCCGTTTTTCCCCCCCCCCAAAAAAAAAAAAAAACCGGAAAAAATTTTTTTAAAAAAAATTTTTAAAAAAAAATTTTTTTTTTTCCCCCCCCCAAAAAAAAACCCAAAATTTTTCCCCCCCCCCCCCCCCCAAACCCCCCAAAAAAAAAAAAACCCAATTTTAAAGGTGGGGGAAAAAACCCCCCCTTTTTTGGGTTTTTAAAAAAAAAAAAAAACCCCCAAAAAAAAAAAAGGGGGGGGGGGCCCCCCCCCCCAAAAAAAAAAAAGGCCCCCCCCCCCCCCCTAACCCTGGAACCCCTTTTTTCCCCCCCCCTTTTTAAAAAGGGTTTTCCCCCCCGGGAAAAAAAACCCCCTTTTTCCCCGGGGCCCCCCCCCTTTTTCCCCCAAAAAAAATTTCCCCAAAAAGGGGGGAAAAAAAAAAAAAAAAAAACCCCGGGGGGGAAATTTTTAAAAAAAAACCCCCAAAAAAAAAGGGGGCCCCCCCCCTTTCCCCCCCCCTCCAAACCCCTTTTTTTTCCAAACCCCCCCCCCCCCGGGGGCCCCCCCCCCCCTTTTTTTTCCCCCTTTCCCCCCCCTTTTTCCCCCCCGGGGAACCCCCAAAAAAAACCCCCCCAAAAAAAAAGGGCCCAAAAAAATTCCCGGGGGTTAAAACCCGGGGCCCCCCCCCCTTTTAAACCCCAAAAAAAACCCCCCCCCCAAAAAAAAGGGGGCCCCCCAAAAAACCCCCAACCCAAAAAAGGGGGGAAAAAAACCCCGGGGGAAAAACCCCCAAAAAAAAAAAACAAAAGGGGAAAAAAACCCCCCCAAAAAAAAAAAAGGCCCAAAAAGGGGAAAAACCTGGGGGGGGAAAAAAAACCCCCCCAAAACCCCCCTTTCCCCCCCCAAAAAAAAAAGAACCCAAAACCCCCCAAAAACCCCCCCCCCCCAAAAAAAAAATTTTTTTTTTCCCCCCCCCAAAAAACCCCCCCTTTTTTTTCCCCCCCCCCCCCCCAAAATTTTTTTTCCCCCCCGGCCCCCCCCCCCCAAAAAAAAAGGGCCCCCCCCAAAAAAAAAAATTTAAAACCCCCCCCTTTTCCCCCCAGGGGAAAAAAGCCC